>LZPB01000155.1:0-47005 GCA_001676865.1 Ceratocystiopsis minuta | reverse complement strand
CGCCGCCGCCGCCGCCAAAGGGCCGCCGGCGCGCCCGCGCCCGCCCGACGCCCCACGGCACCGCCGAAAAGCGGCCGGTCGCGTCGTCGCGGTCGCGCGGCGCGCACAGGTGGATGCAGGCGCCGCTGGGCTCGGCCAGCCGGCGCGACGTCACAATCAGCCGGTGCGCGCCCGCGTGGTAGCAGATGGCCGACGCGTCCGGCACCGGCAGGCCCTCGGGGCGCGTGCGCGCAAAGCTGGCATACTGCGCCCAGCGGCCCTCGGTCGGCCAGGACGGCGGGATGCTGCGGGTGTGTTAGGCGTGAAGATGTACAAGGGTAGAAGGGGGCTCGCGTACCAGCCGTTCGTGTCCGTGGCCACGTACTGCCCTTTGATGTCGCCCGGGTGCCTCGTCGAGCTGTAGTCTTGACACGATCGTTAGCAGAGACAGACAGGACAGGGCCCAGGAGACAAGGATAAAACGCACTCGTGTACACAATCCCCAGTCGGCTCGGGTCGTCGTCGTCGTTGTCGTTATCGCCGCCGCCGCCGTGCACATACAGACACGATACCGCCGTGCCCGCCGCCAACCGCGGCCGCCGCCGCAGCGCCGCGCCGAAGACCAGCCGCCTCGCCTCCGGCGCGTTGTTGTCGTCGTCGTCCTCCGCATCCTCCGCCTCCTCCGCCGCCTCCGCCTCGTCCTCGTCCAGCACCGCCATCGCCCCGGACGCCGTCAGGCTGCCACCCAGCACGCCCGCCGCCAGCGACAGCGCCGACGCCGGGAACCGCCGGCCGTCGCTGACCGCCGCGCTCGCCGTCGCCCGCTGCGGCGGCCCGCCGGCGGCGCACGCGAAGAAACAGCAGTCGTCGAGGCCGGAGCGCTGCACGCCCGCGCCCTTTCTGTCATCATCGCCATCGTTGTCGTCGTTGTCGTTGTCGCACTTGTCGTCGGCGGCGCGTTCCCGCGTACGCCGGCGCTTCTTTCGCCTGTGCTGCTGCTGCTGCTGCTGCTTCTGCTGCCGCCGCTCCACGTGCTCGGCATTCTCCCGCGACCAGAACGCTCCAGCAGGCGCCGTGCCGGTCTTCTCGACTTTGAAGAACTTTTGTCGCTGTTCGTCTGCGGAAGAGAGGTAGGTCAGCAAAGAGGCAACGAAACGAGACCGCAACCCGCCCGCAAGACGCACCCCAGTAGTAGCCAGGGATGGCAAACGGCGCCGGCATGGTCAAGGACGGAACCAGACAAGGCGACAAATCAACAGCGCCAGGGCGCTGCAGAGGGGGAGAGAGGGCCCTTGGACTCTTGCTTGCTTCGCGAAAGACAGTCGAAAAATGTGCATCACGTGACTTCTCTTCATCGCGAAATTCGCATCTCAAGATCGAGTTACCATCACGCAACCTGCCATCCCAACACCATCATGCTACCACGTTCATCTCAACTTTCTCTCGGATCACCACTTCTGCTGCCACGTTAAATTATCCAATTTTACGATTTTATTAAGTAGTCCCGTCTAAAAGAGCTCATCAGGGGGTATGGGGCCGCGACTCTTCCCTCTTCAGATCAGAAAATTTTAAAAACAAAAGAGAAAAGAAAAAGGAAAGGAAAACCACAATGGGTTCAAGAACGTCTCGACGAAGGCAAAGCTAGGATTTTTTCCTCTAAAACAAACATTTTCTCCCATCAGAGGGACCGAGGAAAAAAAACTGGCCTCATAGCCAACGAAGGGGGGTAAATAGCAGTGACAAGCACCGCGACAGCAACAAACTCACACACCAACACAAACAAAAGGGTTTATCATGATACACCTCTCCACCTCACTAAAACACGGAGGTGGGAAGAAAAAAGCGTCTCCCCTCGCCCCCCGAGCGCACAGCACTTTCCGTCTACGACGACTTCTCGTGCTGGGTGGACACACGCTGCAGAGACACAACTGGAAGGGAGTTAGTACACAAGATCGAAAGAAGGCAGACCGGGGAAGAAGAAACATACCAAAGTCCTCAAGCGAGCGCTGCTTCTGGTTGCCCTTGGGGCTCTTGCCGTGCATCAGGTTGTCGAAGCCGACGCTGTCCTGGAGCATGTAGTACACGCCGCCCATGATGCAGAAGACACCGAACGAGAAGATCCAGATACGGACGACAGCGACAATCGAAGTGCGATGGCCGTGACGGAAGAAACCGAACAGGGTGAAGAAGGTGGCCAGCAGATCGACGATCAGGATGGCACCCGACAGCTGCCACGAGGGAATCGACGACCAGAAGGGACCGTTGGCACGGGTGATGAAGATCAGCCAGTTCTCCGTCAGGGACACCTCCAGGAAGATGACCTCGTCAATGTCACCAAAGTTCTGGACGATACCACCGTCCTCACCGCCAGCGTACATGGTCGTGACCGTGATCCAGGTGCCGACAGCCAGGACAATACCGAGCAGCACGGACATACCCCAGAGCTTGGGCAGGTTCCACTTGACGGGCGTCTTCGAGAAGGGAGCGTTGTCGTAGGCAATGGCCAGGGTGGCGACGTCGGCGAAGATGGCAATGAAGACAACCAGCTCAATGTTCAGCGAACGGTTGAGGATGGCAATCCACAGACCAAGGTAGATCTCCAGGTGAATCGACAGGGCGATACGGTAGACGACGTAGGCGTACATGCGGTGGAAAATCTGGCGCGACGTCTTCAGCGCATCGATGATGGCACCCAGACCAGGAGCAAGGAAGACGATATCGGCAGCAGAGCGGGCAGCATCCGAGGCACCCTCGACAGCAATACCCGTGTCGGCCTTCTTCAGAGACGGCGCATCGTTGACACCATCACCAGTCATGGCCACAAGGTAGCCGCGCTGCTGCAGGATCTCGACGACGTTGTACTTGTGCTGGGGGAACACCTCGGCGAAACCATCGGCGGCCTCGACAAAGTCGTACACCTCCGAACCGGGCATGTCACCGCCGCCACCCAGACCCAGGCGCTCGGCGTTGTAGATGTTGGTACCAAGACCCAGCTGGCGGGACGTCTCGCGCGCAATGCCGACAGCATCACCCGTAAGCATCTTGATGGACAGACCCAGACCCTTGGCCTCGTGGACAGTGCGGGCGGTATCGTGACGCGGGGGGTCAGAGCAGGGCATGATGCCGAGAATCTCCCACGCACCCTCACCCCGCTTGCGAGCAACACCGAGCGAACGGAAACCACGGGTAGCAAACTCGGCGACCTTGTTCTTGTAGTCCTGGTCGACAGCCTCCGGGATGGGGTGGTCCTCCTCGACCGTCTTGAGGACGAACAGCGGGGCACCCTTCACACAGGTAATGCGCTCACCCTGGGGCGACTCGACGATAGCGGTGACCTTCTTCGAGACGGGGTCGAAGGGGAAGAACTGGATGACCTTGTACTTGGACAGGACGCTCTTGGCACGGGGGTAGAACTTCAGCGACTTCAGAAAAGCCTTGTCGATGGCGTCAATACCCTTCTTCTTGCGCGAGGCAGCCAGGCAGGCCGTCAGCATCAGGTCCTCGGGCTCAACACCGGCGACGGTGTAGGGCTCAGCCAGCGACAGCTTGTTCTTGGTCAGGGTACCGGTCTTGTCCGAGCACAGAATCTCGACACCAGCCAGGGACTCGATGGCAGACAGCTTCTGGACGATGGCCTTCTTCTTGGCGAGGTAGGCGGCACCGACAGCCATGGTGGTGGTGACGACAGCAGGCAGACCGACGGGCACACCGATGACGGTGATGGCCAGGGTGTACTCGAGGATCAGGACAATCGGGTTGGAGCGGTAGAACGAAGACACCCAGACGATCAGGTTGGTCAGGACAACGAGCACCAGCAGAACGGTACCAATGCCGTTCAGGACCTCCGTGAAGTGACCAGTGCCAGACGAGGCAGCGTTGACCAGGGCAGCAGCGCGACCGACGAAGGTGTGGTCACCAGTGTTGGTAATGACGACGAAAGCCTCGCCACGCTTGACGGCGGACGAAGCGTAGCAGTTGTCACCGTAGTGCTTGTCGACAGCGAGAGACTCGCCGGTGATGGCAGACTGGTCAACCTGGAGGAAGGCGTTCTCGGTGACGATGCGGCCATCAGCGGGGATGATGGTACCCTCCTCAACCTGGAGGATATCACCGGGAACGACCTCGGGAGCCTCAACCTCCTTCAGGGTGCCGTCACGGAGGACGACAGCCTTCAGAGCGAGGGTCTTCTTCAGCTCATCGACAATGGAACCAGCCTGGAACTCCTGAACGAACCCGACAGCGGCGTTGAGCAGCAGAAGAGCGCCAATGACACCAAAGTCGACCCAGTCCTTAAGACCAGCAGCAAGGACGGCAGCAGCCTGGATTGGTTAGCGGAAGCGTTCGCAAGGCAAGATGTGTGAAACATGTTTCCCAGATGTTTCGGTCCGTTGTTCTCGGAAATCTGCCAGTTCCCCCAGTTTGGAGCTTCATCCCTTGCAGAAGTGGATCGAGGCAAGCTTGATCGGACGGATTGGGAGAGCTCATGCAGGTGTGGAGCCCGATTGGGAAATTGATGGTCGCGATTGGCTGCGTATTGTGGGCCAATTATAGCTTGGTCCGTCTGCGGGATTTTCCAAGAAATTGCCAAGGCGATGATGGGTGGCAGATTGTCCGGAACAACGGACCTGGGAAAACAGGGTGACGCGAAAAAGAAACAACGAATAGCAACTGACCTCCATGACGAACTGGATAGGACCAACGAAGTAGCCGAGGAACTTGAGGATCAAGTTCTCCTTCTCCTCCTTCATCTGGTTGAGACCGTACCTAAGGAATCTGTTAGTGCATGGCGGTGGATAGCTCGGCGTGAAGAAGAACGTACTTGCGACGGCGGGCCACAACCTCCTGCTCGGTCAGACCGATGCGGGTGTCGGTCTGGAGCATGTCCTCGGGGATGACACGACCGCCATCCTCGCCCGTCTCCTCCTCCTCATCGTCTTCACCACCGTGGCCATCGTGGGACTCGAGGTCCTGGATGAGGGCATCAATGTCCTCGTCCTCCTCGTCGTCAGCCTCGGCGACGGGGTGGGACGGGGCCGGAGCGGCGGCCTTCTCGTCGAAGCCACCGCCCGGGATGTCCGTTTTCAGCTCGGGAGCCGCTGATGTTGACTCCGCCATGGCGAGTTGTGGTGTTGTGGTTGTTGTTGGGCGTTGGGTATTGATTTGTCTAGATTGGTGTGAGAAACGCGAAATTCACGATCGAGAGTCGGATCGTGAGGATCGAAGCGGCTGGTCGCGTTTCGCCGGCAGCTGCCCAAAAACAAGAGAGAAGAAGGGAGGGGGGAGGGATGGGAAGAGTCCCGATGGGAGAGCGCGTAGGACGAGGCTTTGTTGCGTGGCCGCAATACAAAATAAAGGGTGGGTGGAGAAGGGGAAGGAATGAAAGGGAAGAGAAAAAAGGAAGAGAGAAAAAAAAGCGAGCGAAGAAATAGGCTGGGCGAAGGTATATATGAACGACTAGCTGGGTGAGAAAATTGTGAAAGGAAAAAAACCGTGGCGCGTTATTTGCGAGAGCTCGCGCTCCGAGAGCCAGTGTGGCTCTAACTGTGTGGGGACGGGTGCAGAGGAAGGGGAGCGGGGGGTGTGGTGGTGGGAAGAATGGGAGCGAAAAGGCGAGATAGGGCGCTGTGACCGTGTGGGAACAGTGCGGAACTCAAGCTTCGCTGCATGCGTGTTTTTCTGGTGGGTGCAGTGCTGGTGCCGGAAGAACGCGGGGGGGGAGGTAGAGGAACAGGGAGTGGGTCTAATGTGCTGGGATAAGGAACGACGAGACAGCCAAGCTAACAAGGAAACAGTGGGTACGGGTAAAATTGGACTGGGGGGGGCAAGTCCACTGGAAACGCCGGAAGCGACAGGAATGGACAGGCTTGTTTACACAGTCTGTGCAGCAGCCTGTGCGATTGTGTGTGCAGAAGAGGCCTTTGCGAGTCCGTTTCAGGGCTCCAAGCGAGGATGCACTGGGATTGGGGATGTGCTGAGAAAGAGCAGGGGACAATGGAGAAGGAGTGATAGGCAGGGGAGACAATGGGCATGGGATGGGGGAAGAAAGGGGACTCTCTCTTGAATCTCTTGTTGTTTTGCAATCGGCAGCCGAGGGAAACGCGCGCGCCTGGTTCGATCCTCAGCAGTGAGCAGGGGTCGGAGGGAAGCTTACCAGTAAGGAAAAAATTAGGCGTGTAATACTGTCTGCGTCGACGATCCGGCCGCAGTGGGAGGAAAGGCGCAAGAACGAAACAAAAACAGAAACGGAATAAGGGGGAATAATATAAAAACAAAAGAAACAAAGGAATTGCCGAAAGAGGGGAGAGTCGCACCTCACGATACCGAGAGACGAGGACAGGGGGGATGGAGCCTGCGTGGGTGTTGAAGAAGAAGGAGAGGAAAGGAAGAAAGAAAAGAGTGATGACGGGCTTGGATGCGCTGGTATTCTTATTTGTTTTGGGGGGCGCCCGGTGGAACAGCCCTAACTACGAGTACGGCAAAACAAAGTCAAAGACGAAAAAAACACCATCGCTGGGCGGCTCGCTAGGCCGCATGCCGTCCGTTGTCCTGCTCGCAACTGCACACACACACACACACACACACATCGAGGAAGCCGCAGAGCTCGGTCGGCTCGCTCTTTCGCATGGCCGCCCTAAAGTTGGCGGTTGGTGGGGCCCGTTCTCTCCTCGGCGCGGCGACGGCGAGTGACGGCGACGACCAGGAAGGCGAAAAAAGCGCCGCTCGCTGGGGGCAAACGAGAGAAAGAAAAGCACTAGCCCGGTTTCGAGCCCACCCACGCCGGTGCGAGATAGGTCCGTCGCGCGGCAGGAGCTGCGAGAAAAAAAGGACAAAGCGAAGAAGGACAAAGCCAAGATCGTCGAGACTGAGGGCCGACTTGGCAGGAGCAGATACGATACGTCGGTCGCCCTTTCCCAGGCTTCGGGTACGCCGGCTTCGTCGAGCCAAGAAAGACGACGCGTCGGATCGGCCTCTTGCTGGGTGTGTGTGCGCTGTGTGTGCGCTGGCAGGGAAATACAGTGCTCTCGTATCGCAACGTATCTTACCCCCGTATGGACCTTCCTGAATGCGCTCTTTCCCCCTCTGCTACGAGCACGGGTAGGCGTTTCCTGTTTGTTTCCCGCTTTGTTTACTGTGTAAGATACGGAGTCCTACTCCGTATTCCTGCAGAAGCTACGGAGTATGTAAGACTACGATACTTTAATCTCGTCTAGCAACGGCGTACCGGCTCCACTCACACGCTCCTGCGCAGAGCTCATCTCCCGTTCTGGAGGTACTTGAGAGCACAGGCCTTCCCATGTATCTGCCGCGGGTGTCGTGCTGGGTTACGCTTTCCTCTTGCGGGATTTTCTCTTTCTTTTTTCTCTTTTGGGGGGCCCTGTTTCGCCCCTTCTCATTACGGTCGAATAACACACTCGCCGGAGTAATAGGCCTTTGCGTGTAAGATACGGAGTACGAAAGAAGAGCACACACACACAATGGCCGTGGGCCAATGGCAATCTGTTCATTTCACACAGTTGGCAACGCACTGTATCTCGCCACCCCCCTCGCAATCGTGGTGAGCTTATTACGCCGTACTATGCTGTAATGTGCCCTAAACGCCGTTTGCAAGATGCGGCTGCATACGTCGTTATGCTGTTGTTGTTCTTGCGGAGAAAGATACGTATCTTACGGAGGAATAGTGCTGCTGGAGATGGCCAGAACGCCTTCTCGTTATTCCCATCCGCACCGTGCGCACCAGGCGTCGCCATCTTTTCATTGGCCCGCGCTGGCCTGCCGTTTTTTGGGGGGTGATCGAAACGCGCCGACAACCCCCAGGGGCGGCAGCAGTATGGGAAATGCACGCACAACACAGCGCTCTATTTCCAGAGTTCCCAGCCTCCTGTATTTTCTTCACGGGCCGCTTTCGTTCTACGGCGCATCGCAGGGGCCCTTGCAGGGGCGCTGTCATGAACAAGCTTCTCGGCGCAACGCTTCGCGGGATACGACATCATGCGGCCTGCAGTGAGAGCGATTTCCTGTTCGTTCACCGCCGCACAGGCGGCCCCCGAGAGGGGACGTAATACGCCTGACACATCGGCTGTGCCTCGTTGCGGTGTAAATGTGCTCGCCGACCTGCCAGAACAAGGCACAGGGCCTTGCACGAGAAGGGGGAGGAGATGGGGGTAACACAAACGGACATGCCGTGCGAGGCCCCCCCGAAATCGAGAAACCAACGCTGTCTTCCTCTTGGGAAACGGAGTCCCACGCGGCTGAGAATAAAGAAGGAAGCGAGGAAAGGCTACGCACGCACGGCTGTGGCTAAGAGATGGGGGGGCTTTGATCGCATCCCTGGGATCCAGGTCTTGGCGTGCTGCAGCCTTCTTTCTGTTCTTCTTTTCTTCTGTGCTCGTTACGGAATACGTATTCGTATTCTATGTTTCGTTTCTGTCGTCCGTGTCCGTGTCAGTGCGACAGCAGTCGCTCTCGACAGCCTCTCGCAAGTACGATGTTTGCTAGCAGCATCTCCGACATTTCTCCTTGTAAGATACTCGTACTCTGTATGCTTGAATGGTACGAGTACGGAGTACGGAGCAGGGCCGAGCTGCAACGACGGGAGCGGGACGGTCCAATCATAGAGTGCATCGGCTCGAAAGACGCCGATTTCCGTGGCCTTCCAGGTCCCCATAGAAGGCCGCAAAAGACCGGAATCTGATTCGTAGGAAAACAAGATTAAAAATAAACAGGTCCTACGAGGCACTAAAAGATGACGAACAGCCTTTTGTGTCCAAGTCTCCACGACGGAAGACGCGGCATCTCCTGGTCCGCCCTGTCTGAAAACGAACATTAGACTACTGAGGACTGGTGAGATAACGGCGGCAAAACGAATAAAACGGAAATGGACAAAGGGGAGGAGAGCGAGTCTGTTTGCATTGACGCTCTTTTCTTTGTCGATAGTCTGTTCATTTGCGTTTCTGTTATGCAGAGCCTGCCTTGGAAGACAACGTCCCTTCAATGGCAATCCCTCGAGACGTCGTATGGGAAAGTTAAGGGCGAAATAGAACGCGAGGACCGAGGTCCCTGTCGTCGGGCATTACGAGCCTTGATTGGAATGGCCTAAATTGAAGCCCGGAGGAAGTCCGGAGACGGCAAAAGAGAAAAACGAAAGAGGACAAAAAAACGAGAAATCCGAGAAAAAGCGGCTCCCATCCAGGAACAAGCAACAAAGGACAGGCGCTCTAGGGGGCAATAATACGGGATACGTACTCCGTAATACCCGCCTGCAGGTTCCGCTACAGAGGGCCTATGGCGCCGGTGGTTCTTAGAAGTACGGGCAGCGGGTAGGTGCAGCAGTAGCAGGCAGTAGCAGCCGTAGCAGCGGCTCCTGCCTTTTTTTGCGCGACTGGGCCTGCCGGCCCGGGTTTGCCCCTTCCAGCAGTTATTCCCTTGGCGGCCAGTACGCGGAGCATGCGAGGGATTCGTTCGGATTCAGAATACGTGGCAATCCTGCGAGGCAGGACGCTCAGGCATACTCCGTACTCAGCACGCTGTGGCGCATACTCCGTACGGAGTCAGTACTCGTACGCTATGGATGAGACCTGCCAGAGCCAAGGGAGAGAAATGAGACACAACGCTCCTGCAGGCGCCGTAGCCTGCAGATCGGCCTTGGTGGATCGTGGTGCCATCGCGATCAGAGAGAAAAAAACCGACGCGGCACGACCGGCTGTCAGACGCGCCGCGCCAACGACGTGCAGCCTATTTCCCATGGCACCCGTATTGCACGCGCAAATAACAGGTCCCCCCGTCGCTCTGCAGCGCGCGCGCGCCCCCCCTGCCCTCCGTGGTTCATCTCGGCGCCTTCGTCCTCGGACGTCCACCTCGCAAGGAGAACCGTCCTCTGCTGGGCCTGTGCTTGTGGTGCTCAATTTCGGCTTCCCATCCTCGCAGAAGGCTCTTTCTCCGCGACCACGATACGTGCTGGCTGCTATACCGTTAGAACCCACTGCGCGTCGCATTAATGCTCAAATAAGGGGTAGCCCATGCCCGATCAAGACTGGCAAAGCCCCCTATCCTCCCTCCCCCCCCGGGGGGGTCTGTGCAAAAACGCGTCTGTCAGTGTTAACGCCCTGCGGAGTATAGCCTCTACGGGGTAAGGTACTCCGTATCTTACAATGGCATAGCTTCGCTACAGGGCACTAGAAGAGAGAACGATTCATGCCCCGAAATGAGGCTGCCCCCTGTGTGTAGCTCGCCAACCGACACTGTGTGGAAGGGGAGGAGACAAAAAGAGGAAAAACATCCCCCAGAGAGATCACCAACCGTTTTCCCGTAGTCCTCGTATCCCCCCAGGTCTTTTGCCGACGGACGCCGGTTGGGCCCGCGCGAGGCATGCTGCGTCTTGGCAGGAGGATCACAATGTTGCTGATCCGTCTGGGCGCCGCGTCGTGATCCCCTCGTAAACAGCTTGGCACAGGGAGGGGGGGATCACAATGTGTCGCGAACACGGCCCTCCTCGTCGTCTTGGCAGGTCTTTTTTTGGATGCTGCTTGCCGCTGGGTCCCCTGGGTACGGAGTATCTCACGGAGTAAGATACGGAATAGTGTTTCCCCAAAGGGGGCTACGGGAGCATCGTCGGGTGGTAGCCTCGTTGAAACAGACGGGTTGGTCTGGTCCTACCGCCCGGCGGAAGAGGTGTCCGAAGGCGCACGGCTAGGTGGTTTGAAACGGAGAAAAAAACCCCTTCTCTGTGCACTGTCCTCTTTGGGGGGGGGGGGGCCTCTGGGAAACAACGCGAGGCAAACACTGTGCCCTGTGCCCGGTGAGGACAGCCTCGTTGCAAGAAATCAAACCCCCAATCCCGCGTTGCGACGGTGTCGTGTCGACTGCCGGACCAGCCATCTCAGACACCTCGGTTGCCACGGTGTCACGGTGTGCTGTGCTGTCTTCCGCGGTGTGCAACGTATGCGTCACACCCAGTCGGGTCGTGCCTGGTGGCAGGAGGTCGCATCTCTGTTTATTTTGCCGTCCATTGACCGATAGGGGGGGGCTGGGTATGGCAGCAAGACGTGCCTGGTAGGCCGACCAACCAGCCCGGCTCGCCTACGAGTTCGTTGCTGTCCCGGCGACCAGCATGCGGTGTCTGTAGTCAAGCGACGTAGAGTGTTGCCGATACTCGTCACATCTCGTATGAGTTAGTACGTGTTCGTAGCGCGCATCTTGAAAACTGCTGGCGCCTCGGACAAGAACGTCGGCCGCTTTGCTAGTTGGCCCGACCACGTACGGGAGGCGTCGAGGGCTGGCATGGCCAGCTGTAGTCAAAGACTGTGGCATCGTGTAGCGACGGCTTCGGTGCAAGAAAACTTGATTGGTCCTGTATAGCTGGCTGCGTGTTGCGCTGGTGGTATCATCTTTGGTGTGGTGGCATTTCGTGATATATTGTTCAGTAAACAATCGTTGATCAGTACACAATCGTGAAAACCTACTTAAATCAACACTTCATGACGAGGACGACATAATCAACAAAGATCATATAAAAGAATGGTATGTAGGATGAAAGCGTACTATATAAATCAAGAAACCCGTTCAAAATAATCAAAACAACACAATCATAAAATAAACCAGTGATAAAACAATCAACAAATAATAAACAAGTAAAGATGACAACGAAATAAATCAAACAGCACCAATATTACATATAGACAAAACATAGAAACAGAAAAACATACAGAAAGAAACACAGCATCACGATATATACCCCAAACCTCACAGCACACACCCAGAGGCCAAACAAACACATATATAGCTGCCGACGATAGCCAACTTTGATGAACAACGCCGCCGAGCACAATGGATGCCGGCTTGCCTGGCCGTAATGAGCAGGCCCTCTTCCTAGGCTCCCCCATCAACATACAGGCTGAGATAGGGAGCAGACGGAGACTGACCCTACACAGCACAGGAGATGCATCCCATGCAGAGAACGACATGCGAAGCAGAGAACAGAGGGGGAAGCACGTTCCTAACCAACGCATCCACCACTCCCTTACTCTGGATTTACCCTCCATGCACTCCCCACGCAGCACATGATGAACCGGCATGCATGGAACACTTGAAAAAAGTCTATATACGGTGCTGATCGTAACAAAAACCAACCAACCCGGAAGATCGAGCACCTGTCATATCCCATCCCGGGCCTTGAGACCGGATTTCCCTCCCTCTTCCTCCTTTTGCCCCCTGCGTTCACCAGACGCCCCCAAGGGATGTCTCTAGGCCAAGTTAAAGGGAGCCCATACGCTTCACAGAGAAAAAACACCGCTTCTGACATGCCCTGCCCTGTTCAGCCGTTCGGCCTCATGCGCCTCCAACCCCTGCCATACACCCTCATGGGTATCAGTATCAACGTAACCATTGTTCCTTTCCTTCCCTCTCTCGGGCGCATGCTCCATAGACCAAGCACATTCCCCGTGTCCGTTCGTTATGCACCCAAAGAGGAAGATTGCATGACGAGGCGTTCGTTTAGTGCTTCGCCGTGACAGCCTCGCCTGTCAGCTTCTCGATGTAGGATTTCGCCCTGGATAAAGTAGGTTAGACACTGTGCAAGAAAACCGAACGGGAGAGAAACAAGACAACCGCGCCAAAACGTACATGTCGCCAAAGGCCACCATGCAGATGGTCTGCCAGACACCGAGGCCAATGCGGGGCACGACGCCGCGGTACAGGCCCTTGACGCCGTTGTTCTGGTAGATGTAGCTGAACGTGTTGCCGACCGTCATCTTCTTGGGCCGGTTGGGGTCGTTCGTCTTGCTCTGCATCTCGACGCGGATGACCTCGATGGGCTGGTTCCAGGCGCTGAGACCGCCGCCCAGACCGCTGGCCAGGATCTTCTCCAGCGCGCCCAGCTTGTCGTTCTCGCCCTTGCCGGTCGCCTTCCGGATGCCCTGCTCCGCCAGCCGCGACAGCCCGAAGCGCGAGCCCCAGTTGGTCATCTGCCGGATGGCCACCGCGTTGACGCCCTTGTTGATGCCGCGGATGCCCTCGCGCCGGTAGATCTCCATAAAGGTCGCCCACGTGCCCGGCGGCTTCACGCCCGACGACGCCAGCTTGCTCTTGGTGATCTCCACCGTCTTCATGCACGTGCAGAAGCCCATGGTCGCGTACGCCTGCGCGACGCCGCCCGTCACACCGCCCGTGATGCCGCTGACAAAGTCGCTCGCGCCCGCGGCGCGTGCGTAGTACTCGGCCTCCGAGGCCACGAACAGCAGCACGGCGCCCTTGGTCGACGCCTCGATCCATGCCCAGGGGATCAGGCCCTGGTAGACTGCAGAAAGAGGACCCAGGTCAGCAACGAAGGAGACAAGCAGAGACGCGCAAACGCGCAGACGAGAGGAGCCGGGAACAGCAACTCACACCCCAGGACACCGCCGCGGCCCCAGATGCGGGCAATCGCAGACGGGAAGCTGTCGCCGCGGTGGGCGGCCATGGTGGTCTTGGTGACCTCGAGCGGCTGGCCCAGCGTGGTGACCTCGAACAGGTTCAGGCCTGCGCCGAGCAGCAGGTTGGAGAACTTGACGGGCTTCTTCTCAGGCACCGGCGGCTTGGCCGCGACGGGGGCCGGGACGGTCGACATGGTGACGGTCGCGGGCGAGAGGGTTGGAAAAGAGGAGAAATTTGGTATAGAGGGCTTTTTTTCTGTTGTTGTTGCTTCGAACCGGCCTGACCAAGGCAAGAGGATGCTTCTTCGCTGGGCGGGAGGGGGAAGGAAGGAGAGGAGGGAAGAAGAAAGCGGGGAAAAGGGGTGAGCGTTCGAGGATGCGGTGTGGGTTGATGGACTGCGCCTTTTGTCGTCTTTGGCTTGCGCGGTTTGCGAATTTGGGCGTTCCTCGGGCTAGATCCGTGGAGATATCACAGGAAAGACGGGTGTGGGGGGTGAGCCGGCCGAGGTGGTAATTGCTCTGATGGGTGGTTAGCGTGCGACGCCGTTTCTTGCATGTGCCACGACAGGTGAAGCAGAGAAAGGGCGGCGGGGGGGTTCCGAGGGTAGTGGAGCAAGCAGGGAGGCAGCGAAAAGACACGAAGAGAGAACAAGACAAAACCAAAAGCCAGCAGACAGCCTTGCTCGGAAGGCGGCCGAGAGCGATACGGAAAGGGAAGGAGAGAGGGGGGGGGTTCTTGAGAAGCGGCAACTAACGTTTGACAGGTCGCGCACGTAGAGAGATCTTTCCGTGTTTGGCGAGAGAGCGTTGGCTAGTAAGGGAGGGAAGGTGCGAGATGGGATGCGATGATGCTCTTGAGATATGTGAGGTACGCGATGGGAAGGAACGACAGGGAGCCTTTAAGCTCAGCCGCGCGCGCGCGCAAGGCTCTCCTCAACAAACCCCCAATCTGCTGTCCTGGGAAGCCAGGGGCCCCCCAACAAATAAGATGTGCGCAAGATCTGCGAATGGAACCAATGGAATGCCTCGTATGGTCCATGCAAAGCCAAGCCTCCCAAAACAACAGAAAACCTTCTGTCCTTTTCTCTTTTGCGTTCTTCTCTCGAAAGAATTATCCCCCCCTTGCTCGTCTCAACCATTCGCAAACGATACCCTTGCTTTGTTGAGCCCTGGCGATGCTTACCCGTTTTTCGTCTTCTCCGCATTACGAGCAGCCCTGACGGACCTCCAGTTGGGGTAATAGTGTCCTTTCCCCGGACAGGTGCAAGGACCCGCGGAGAAAGAGAGCAGGGACACAGCAAGGGGTGCCAAAAATAGTCACATTGGTCTAGAGATGGGAGAGGAGGCTGAGAAACGTAAAACCGACATAGGACATCGAATAAGCGCTGACACAACCGGCTTCCAGCAGACCTTTTCCCCCAGCAAATCGCAGCATAAAAGGTAAAAAAGATACAGACGTCCTACCACCAGACTCCTTTCTCCCCGATTCTACTTTTAGGATTGTTGATGCGGCTTTGTTCTCGCCGGTGCCTGTCTGGACGCGGCACCACCAGCCCTTGTACTTTTACGTCTCGCTCGTCGGAGGCGGAGGAGACAGGCGGGAGGAGAGGAGAGAGAGAGAGAGGGAGGAGAAGACGAGAGGAAGAGGTGGCGGAAGGGAGGAGGCAAGCGAATCGGAGAGGCAGAGGGTGTCAGACAGAAAGCGAATCTCTGCTTTACAGCTTCTTGACGAGCTCAATGTACTTCTCGGTGGAGAAGCTCTTGGGTCTGGAGGATGTTAGCAGGGGAAGAGATGAAAAGGACTGTTGGGGAAAACGCACCTCTCAATCGGGGCACCGACGGCACGGTCGATGATCAGCTGCGGCAGCACGCCCAGGGCGCGCGACACGCCGAACAGGACGGTGTAGTAGCTCGACTCGGTCAGGCCGTAGTACTGCAGCAGCACGCCGGAGTGGGCGTCGACGTTGGGGTACGGGTTCTTGGTCTTGCCGTGCTCGGTCAGGACGCCGGGGGCGATCTTGTAGACCTGGCTGACCAGCTTGAACAGCGGGTCGTCGGGCATGTGCTTGAGGGCGAACTCGCGCTGGGCCATGTAGCGCGGGTCGGTCTTGCGCAGGACGGCGTGGCCGTAGCCGGGCACGACACGGCCGCTGTTGAGCGTGGCCCACAGGTACTCGGTGATCTTGGCGTCGCTGATGTCGTCGCCAATCTCCTTCTTCATCTCGGTCAGCCAGTTGAGCACCTCCTGGTTGGCCAGGCCGTGCAGCGGGCCGGCCAGGCCGTTGAGGCCGGCCGACAGCGACAGGAACGGCGAGCTGAGCGCGCTGCCAACCAGGTGGGTGGTGTGCGCGCTGACGTTGCCGCCCTCGTGGTCGGAGTGGATGGTCAGGTACAGACGCAGCATCTCGACAAAGTCGGCGTTCTCGCCGAAGCCGAGCTGGTTGGCAAAGTTGTAGCCGTAGTCCTTGTCCTTCTCGACCGGCGCGACCTTGCCGCCCTTGAAGACGTTCTGGTAGATGCGCGCCGCGATCGTGGGCAGCTTGGCGATCAGGTCCATCGAGTCCTCAAACGTGTGGCCCCAGTACTCCTTCTTGTTGATGCCCTTGGCGTACGCCTGCGCAAACGACGACGTCTGCTCCAGCGCCGTCACCGCCAGCGACAGCTGCGCCATCGGGTGCAGGTCCGTCGGGCAGCGGTCGATCAGCTCCTCGACAAACTTGGGCACGTCCGACCGCGCAGCCCACTCGGCCGACAGGTCGCGCACCTGCTGCTCGGTCGGGACCTCGCCGGTCAGGAGCAGCCAGAAGAGACCTGGAACGTTAGCACGCGGGGAGAGCGAACGGATGAGGATAGATAAGACGTACCCTCCGGCAGAGGCTCGCTGCCGCCGGGCGCCTTGGGAAGCACATCACGGCACTCCGGGATGGTCTTGCCGCGGAAGCGGATGCCCTCCTGGGCGTCCAGGACGGAGCCCTCCCAGACGAGGGACTTGATGCCGCGGGCACCGCCGTAGACCTGGTCCAGGGTGACCTGGTCGATGACCTTGGAGCCGTTCTCCCTGGATGTTGTCAGAAAAGAGGCCCTTTCCTAAATGTAACCGGAGAAACGCGTGGGGTGCCGGGCACGTACTTGCGGAAGGCCTTGATCTGCTCAATCTTCTCGGGGAGCTGCTCGGCGAAGCGCTCCTTCAGAGTCTGTGGAGAGGGGCATTGGTTAGTCCGGACACTTGGAGTAAACAAAAAAGACCGGATGCTTGGATAGGTACCTGGGTCTTGGCCGAGTAGCAGCGGGTGGCGTTGAACGCGGCGGCGCGGGCGGGGGACACCCGGACGGAGGCCCGGAACGCAGCGGAGCTGAGGCGCATAGCAGAAGCCATTGTGAGAGAGAGAGTGTGTCTTGGAGGGTTGAAGAAAGGGGGGAAAGGGGAGAAGAACGGTTATGAGGGAGGGGAGGAGACGAGGGAAAAAAAAGAGAGGGGAAAAAATTGGTGAAGGCCGGGGTTCTTGCAGTTTTAAGAGTTGTGCTGGGGGGGCAGCGGGGGGGGGGGGAGAACCGCAAAACTGGAGCTGCGAAAAACAAGCCACGAAAAGAACGCAGGAGCACCTAATTGCTCCGTCCAGCGCGTTTGGGCGTTGGCTTCTAGCGCTTCTAGCGACTACTACGGAGTACAGGGCGACCCGGCCGGCGGGCCACCACGCACACATCCGCATCCGAGCAGTCCGCCGCGTGCACGATTGCGATGCGGAATTCCTCGTCGTCCTTCCTTACGTCATACGTGCATAATAATTGATTTTGCTCGATCTGCTTGATTTGATTGACTTGATCCGAGCAGCAAGGCGTCGTCTGTGGTGGCCGGCAGCCGGGCAAAGAGTGCCAAGACTGCCCACCCGTTCAGAGAACAGGACACCGGCACGGGGCAAAGATCTGATAACGCGCGCGGGCCAACGGCCAGCCTGGCCTGTGCATCGAATCGGACAGAAGGATTGCTCGTGTGCAGCGTCGCCTTCACCGTCTTGAGACGCGATCACGCAAGCTGAGTCCCGGAGAAAGACGGCGATGCTGTCGTCCGGTACGGATGTAAGTACGGAGTACATGGATGGAGTATTACGCGCCGCCAGCCCCGTTGATTCTGTCACAAGACTCGCGGTCGCCATCGCGTTCCGCTTGACCCGAGAGCCGAGCTTGTTCGTTCGGGCGGATGGCAAGCGAAAATCACTCGCACGCAGCGTCCCGCCATGCACCAGCCACAGCCAATAATCAGCCACACAACCCACACGTGATACAAATTATATAAGCAGAATAAAAACGCACGGGCCCCCACAGACACGCACGCCACCTGCATTTCAGGTTTTCACTGCACCGCGCAGCATTTTCTGCGTCTCCCAACTTCATCAACCAAGAAAGTCATCGCCAAACGAGTCATCAACACCGACGACCCTATACTGGATGCTTCATCATCCCGCATCTCTTCTTTTCTTCTAGACTTGTACAGCCTTTTATCAAGAGCGACCCTGTAGTCATCGCCAGACGATTTCCCGACGCGTCTCTTTGTCTTTTCGTCGCCTTTTTCTCTTTCCATCGCTTTATTTGCGTCTTTTTCCCCCAGCTTCTCCATCGCTGCCATCGGCTGCGCCATCAAACGGCCGTCTAATCGTCTAAACGCGCTGAACCATAGCTCTGCACAAAGTCTCCAAGCCTAGGAAGAAAGACCCTGCCTCGCGTACCGCTAAACCCGTCTTAGGGGCGCGTCGTCTTCGTCTTCGTCTACAACGCCCTGTCTGTATTCGAGTATTCGAGCGGACCACAGCTGTGCCGTACACACGTGGCCACGCACTTTGCCTGGTGCTTTGTTTGCCTTGCCGTAAACGGCCTGACGACCTAATACGCGACCACGGCCTCGGCATCGCCACTTTGTCGCATCGCCTCCGTCAACAACCACGGCAGCCATGTCTTCGGCCGTAAGCGACCTGGAGGCTGGGCTGCAGGCCATGCAGGGCCTCAAGCCGCCCGGGGTGTCGGGCTCGCGCATCACGGCCCTGACGGCGCTCTGTGTTGCCAATGTGCAGGTAAGCCATGATGCTCTTCGTCTCTGTCCCCGACCACGGCGTTGCTGACCCCCCTTCTCTTCGCAGTCCGAGTCGGTCCTCATCCAGAAACTCTACACACACTTCAAAAAGGCACCCGGCACCCACAAGCTTGGCGTCCTGTATGTCGTAGACTCTGTAACGCGCAAGTGGCTGGACCAGGCCCGGTTGAACGGGCAGACGGTCAGCGCCGCGGCGCCCGACGGCACCTATGCAGCGGGCGTGAATAGAGTAACCGAGCTGATCCCCGTGCTGATGAACGACATCCTGGCGTCCGCACCGGCCGACCAAAAGGTACGCATATTGATTTGTGGCAGACGAGACAGCATCGCGGGAGATGGAGGCCCCAATACGGCGCGTCTTCCGCTGATGGCGCTTTTTTCTTTCTGCTCTGCCGTCCTCTTGACCGTATCACTCACCAACCGCTTCGTCCGTCCCTGTAGGATAAAATCAAGAAACTCGTCGATATCTGGGAGAAGGGACAGACGTTCCCGCCCAAGCTGATTGAGACCTTCAAGGAGAAGCTCAGTGCTGCTCAGCCGAGTATGTTTTTTTCTTTCTATTTCTTTCTGTCTCGGCCCATTCTGTCCTCCTCCTAACCTTGTTTCCGTGTAGACGAGTCAACAACACCTCCCGGCAGCCCGCCGGCGAATGGATTAAATCGGATGGGCGCCGCTGCGCGTCCCGGCGGTCCTCCGCCTGCTCCGCCGGCCGGGATCCCGCCTAGTATCATGGAGACCCTGGCCAACCTGGCCAAGCAGAGCTCTGCTGCGGCGAGTGTGCCGCAGCAAACGGCCACGGCGACGCCGCCGACGCTGTCGGGTCCCTTTGGCGGCGCGCCGAGGATGCCGCCGCAGCAGCCGCCGATGCCGTCGTACTCTGCGCAGGCCCCGGTACCCGCGCCTGTAAATGCGCAGCAGCCGCTTCCGTTCCAGATGCCTTTCGGGGCCACCGCCCCCGCGCCTGCGAGTAATCTGGCGCTGCCGCCGGGCTTCCCCGGCGTGCTGCCGCAGCAGCCGCAGCAGCCGCAGCAGCCGCCGGCGAACGTGCAGCAGAACCTCATGCTGATCCAGGCCCTCCTGGCCCAGGGCTTGTCCCTGGACCAGATTTCCGGTATTTTGCAGATGACCGCTGCGGGCGGCAACGCGGCCGCGCTGCCCGGCGGCGGTGCGCAGCCGGCGTCGCTTGTGCCGGCGGCGATCGCAGCCGCCGCCGCAGCAGCCGCCGCCGGTGGTGGTGCTGGTGGCGCCGCGCCCCCGTACGGTGGTGCTGGCCGCTATCCGCCGTCGCGGGACGACGGCGGGTATGGCGGGCGGTCGCCGCGCGGCGGCAACGGACGGGGCCGGTCGCGGTCGCGGTCGCCGCGGTACTGGGAGACGGAAGGTGGTGGCGGTCGGGGCGGCCGCGGCGGCCGGGACCGGGACCGGGACCGGGACTACCGGCAGCGGTCGCCGCCGGGTGGGAGCAAGCGCGGCGGCGGCGGCGGTAGTGGCGGGGAGCCGGTGCCGCCGTCGGCGGCAGAGAAGTGGGTTGAGCACGACCCGTCGCTGCCGCCGGGGACGATCCGGGTGCTGAGCCGGACGCTGTTTGTGGGCGGGGTGACGATCTCGGAGCCGGAGCTGCGGTCGATCTTCAGCCAGTTTGGCGGGGTGCAGACGTGCATCGTGAACAAGGAGAAGCGGCATGCGTTTGTCAAGATGTACACGCGGCGCGACGCGGAGGCGGCCAAGGCGGGGATGGAGACGAACGGCGGCAGCCGCGGCGAGGACTCGGGCTTGCGCACGCGCTGGGGCGTGGGCTTTGGGCCGCGCGACTGCAGCGACTACTCGCAGGGCGTGAGCGTGATCCCGATTGGCAAGCTGACGGAGGCGGACCGCAAGTGGCTGCTGACGGCGGCGTGGGGCGGCAGCGGCGGGCGGCCGGTGACGCCGGGGCTGGTGGTGGAGGAGCCGGACATTGAGATCGGCGCCGGCGTGTCGTCCAAGGCCATCAGCCGGCGCATGCAGACGGACCGCGGCGGTATCAACGGCCCGCGGTCGACGCGGCGCGAGGAGGAGCTGGCGCATGGAGGGGGTGGTGGCGGACCGCCCGGTGGTGGTGGTGGTGGTGGCGGTGGTGGCGGCCGGGGCCGTCGGGGCGGCGGCGGCGGCGGCGGAGGCCGGGAGGGCCGGGACCGGCGCGGCGACGAGCTGAACTACGGCGAGTCGGACAACAATGCGAACCGGGGCGGCGGCGGCGGCGACGGCAGCGCGACGTTTCCGTTTGGGCTGGCGCTGGGCAACAACGGGATGCCGGTGTTCCCGCCGGGGTTTGCGTTTCCGGCGCCGGACCAGAGCTGAGTTGTGGAGGTTGTTTTTTTCTTGTTTTCTTCTGCTTTTCTATTCACTGTTCTTGGGAATGCCTGGCAAAAGTTCCGTCTCGTCTCTCGGGATATCATATTTTAATTCTGTAGCACAATTTTTGCACCGCCCGTTCACCGGAAATCCAGACACACCTGCGGCATCAGGTCGACGCCGACCAGGGCGACCAGCTCGGCGATCTTGCCCTTGAGGCTGTCGCCGTCGGCGACCGAGCCCGCCTCGACCAGCCACAGCGGCAGCTTGGTGACCGGGTACACGATCTCGGCCGGGCCCTTGAGCGCGACGGGCAGCTGGGCAAAGTCGAATGCCTCGAGTTGCTGCAGCGGCGGCAGGCCGGGCATGCTGCTGGTCAGCAGCCAGGAGCGCTCGTCGTCGGTGGGGGGGACAGGACTAGCGACGTTGTTGTCGCTGTCGTTGTCATCGTCGTCGTCGTCGTCGTCGTCGTTCTTCCCCCGCCGCGACAAGCTCACGTACGGCTTCCGGTCCAGCAGCGCCAGCGCCGCCTTGTCCAGCAGGTGCCAGTCCAGCGTGTCCGGGTCGAGCATGTACTGCGGCGCAAAGTCGATCTTGTAGCGCATCTTGGGGCAGCTGTGGATGTAGAAGCCCGAGTACCACCAGCGGTAGCCGCCGGCGCGCGCCAGCGCAATCTCGCGCAGCGCGCCCAGCTTGCCGGGGCTGTGCGCGTGCAGCGACTCGTGGTAGAAAAAGTACACCGCGCTCACGCACGCCGGCAGCAGGTCCAGCACGCCCACCGCCACCACGCGCCCGTCCAGCCGGTACACCTGGTGGTACGAGCCCAGCGGCCGCCCGCCGCCGCCGCCGCCGCCGCCGCCCTCGCCAGCCTCGGTCGCCCGCCGCAGCGGCGAGCTGCACAGGAACGACCGGAAGCCGTCGCGCGAGATCTTCTCGGGCGGCTCCTTGTGCACGAGGCGCTGGTAATTCTCAAAGACGAGGTACTTTTCCTCAGTGAAGGTGTCGGGCTCGAGCGAGACCTCGAAGCGGTGGGCGGGCCGGATGGTTGGGCCGTGGCCGTCGTCGTCGTCGTTGTCGTTGTCGCCGCCGCCGCCGCCCTTGCCCACCGGGAGCGGCGGCAGATGGGCGTGCTCGGCCTCGTGCACGCGCTCGGCCAGGTCAAAGACGGTGTCGCGCTGCTTGGCCTCCTGGCGCGACCGCGGCCGGGCGCGCGCGGCCGCGGCCGTGTAGGCGTCGCCGGCGACGAAGCGGTTGAAGCGGTTGACGGTCTGGCGCTGGTCCTTGGTGGCGCGGAAGGCGGCGGCGTCCAGGCGGATGGTGTAGTGCGGACAGCACGAGTCGCGCTGGTTCGGGCGGTACAGCAGCGTGCCGGAGCGCCGCCAGCAGCGGTCGAGCAGGCTCTGGTAGAAGCCGGGGTCGAGGCCGCGCGTCGTAGCGTAGTAGGAGTAGCCTGGGGGGGGAAGGGGGGGGGGGGGGGGGTTAGGCAAGGACAGTAGGGAAGGATGGGAGGCAAGGAGAGGAGGCAAGGACAGGACGAGGTACGGGGGACACGCTAAGGCTGGCCACGCCGGCACGTACGGTTCGTTGTGTTGCCCTGCTTGGGCTCGCCGTGGCAGTACCCGCAGCTGCTGGAATTGCAGTAGCCTGGACGCAGGGGTCAGCCAGGAGGCCCGCGGGCGCGCGCGAGACGGGCAAGCTCACCAATGGGCCGGATCATGGAAAAGTGGTCGTACAGGCTGGCCATGGCGGGCGTCGGCGACTCTCGCTCCATGGGAAGCCCATGCAAGAAGAGGGAGCGTGTGTGTGGCGATGGGTGCGGGACGCGTCGGCGAAAGACAGACGGAGGTGGAGAGGTGAGGCTGAAAGCGACGGACGCTTGTGGCGGGGTTTAGGCGGGTGTACCCCACAGTTCGTTGCTTTAGTGGGCACAGCAGGGGTAATCGCCTGGAGATCGTCTTCGTCTTCAATGTCCTCTACATACAGGCTCTACGAGTAATACCACTTGTGCTTTTCCATCGCTGGCCCTCCATTCCGCCAAAAGGAGTGCCAACTGAACGTTCATTCCCAGTAAAAAACGACACCAAGAATGATGACCATAGCAGACTGCACTACAAGGAAAACAAAAAAATACTTAAACGACTGGTCATCATTGCCATCGATGCTGGCGGAACGAAGCCTCCTGTTAGCGGACGAAACAGACTAGAGAAGGGGGGATAGACGAACACCTTGAGCGTGGGTGGCGTCTCCCCCTGAATCTTTTTCAGGGCTGCGTCGCCCACCTCGTTGATACGACGCATGCGAGCCTGATGCTCTTCCTCGAGCTTTTTCTCGCGCTCCGCCTCGTGCTCTTTGCGCTCCGTCTCGCGCTGCGTCTCGCGCTCCTTGCGCTCCGCCTCGCGCTCTGCCTCGCGCTCCTTGCGCTTTGCCTCGCGCTGCGTCTCGCGCTCCTCCCGGCGCTTCTCCTCACTGGCCTCTCTCTCTGCCTTTCTCTCTGCACGTTTCCGTGCATACGCCTTGTCTTCTTCTGCCCATTTCTCGTAGTATAGGCGTCGCTGGGTGTCCATGTCCGCAAAGACGGCTTCCTGACGGGTCCAGAATATCTTGAAGGATGCCTCCAATCTGGAAATGGATGCCTCCAATCTGGAGGCGGATGCTTTTAATTCGGAGGCGGATGCCACCAAGGTTGTCAGCATGTCCTGAAAAGTTGCAAACTTTTCATACAATTCGGGGTGGGATGCCTGAAAGATGATTGCGGTGTCAGGAAGAGCTACCACCCGGGCCTCCCTCACAGCCATCGACGTGTCTGTCTGGTCCTATGAGAGCAGAATCGAGATGTGAATATACAGCCAAAGAGCTTGTGACGGGGAAGGGCGAGGTGCTCACCATGGTTTTTGTCATGTTGTATTGCACGATCCAATTGGTAGGCTTGTGTGACAGGGACTGGCTGTGAAGTGCGGAATCATGAGAGAAAGAGACGAGAGAGTCTGCGGCGGACACGGACCGGCCTTTTCTATCTTCCGACGCTCCTTCCCCGTTTGCCTTCTCTGTTGCTGGCTGGGTTGCTCCTTCCTTTGTTGCTCTGTGGGTTGTTTCGGCTGCTGGCTGGGCTGGTTTTGTTGTTTGCATTGCCCCCTCCGGATTCACAATGAGCTTCTCTTGGCCCCGTTCGTCGTCGTGTTGGGCATCTGCGCCGTCGACGACGACGGCATCGACGGCGACGGCATCGACGACGGCATCGGCGACGGCATCGACGACGACGGCATCGACGACGACCCATCCGTTGGCATGCTCGTCCATGATGATGCTTTCTCGTGCTGTGCAGCTGGTACGATGTACGAGTACGATCCGTTGCGTCGACAAACAACTGGTGGCAAAAGTGCGATTCTTCTTTTTCTAGTCTACCCGGCCAACCACGTCACTGGTGCGCAGACACAGCTCGTCGCTGAGCTTGCACACGTCGGCCACCAGCCCTAACGCGTGCAGCCGGTCCCACGTGCTGTAGTCCCGTGACAGGGCTGCCGCGTCGTCGTCGCTGCCGCGGAGGACGGCCGCGCCGTCGTCAAAGTTCATCCACTGCGGCGCCTGCGCGGTGAAGGGCGCCCAGGGCGCCTCGCCGTGCGCGAAGCGCACCCAGGCCGCGACCATGGCGTCGGCGGTCGTCTGCTGGGACGGCGGCAGCGTGTGGCGCAGCACGCCCCAGAGCAGCACGTTGTCGTGCGAGTGGTGGGCCAGCCCGCCCCAGGCGTTGGCGTACGGCGACGGGACGTTGAAGTGGTAGGCGAAGACGGCGGCGTCGGCGGCGCCGGTGCCGGCGGCGGGCGCGGCCTGTTCCGCCAGCGCGCGCTGGGCGCGGTAGATGGGCAGCGCAAAGAGGCCGTCGGTGGTCAGGCGCTCGAGGGCCCAGAAGAGGTCCTCGGCCGACATGGACGCCGAGAGGCCGTACACGGCGGCGACCTGGTCGGCCTTGTCGGGGCCGAGCACGGCGCGCATCTTGGCCAGGGCGCGGGCGGGCTCGGGCGTGGCCAGGTCCTGGCCCGGCGCCAGCGGCGTGGGCATCAGGTCGTCCCACGACTTGTTCCAGATGATGCCCTCGTTCTTGGCGTCGCCGAGCATGAGGCGCGGGCACCACGCCGGCTGCGGCAGCGCGCCGGTCGCCGCATACGCGTCCTCGGTCGGCAGCGGCCCGGGCACCAGCACGCCGTCGTCGCACAGCGGCATGGTGACGACGGGAATGACAAAGACGGCCTGCATGGCGGCGGTGAGGTCGGCCGCAGGCACGGCAGCGAGTCGCTGCACGCGCTCGGCGGGCGGCAGGTCCAGCGGGATGGCCAGGCGGCGCAGCAGGGCCTCGAACACGCGCTGCCAGTCGGCGACGGACAGCACGCCGCACGTGCGCAGCAGGCCGGACTGCAGGATGGCGCCGGCGAACAGCGGCTCGCCGCGCAGCAGGTGGCAGTGGGCGGCGACGCCGCCGGCGCTCTGCCCGAAGAGCGTCACGCGCGCCGGGTCGCCGCCGAACGCGCCGATGTGGCGCTGCACCCAGCGCAGCGCCAGCACCTGGTCCCACACGCCGTCGTTGCCGGTGCCCGCGGGGCCGTTGGCGTCGCCGTCCGCGGCGAGCGCCGCGTTGCGGCTCTGCAGGTCCGTGCCGGCCAGGAAGCCGTACACGCCCAGCCGGTAGTTGACCGTCACCACCACCGTCGGCCGCTGCAGCGGCGCCGCCGCCGACGCCGCCGCCAGCAGCCGGCCGTCGTACCCGGGCGCCGACGCCGTCGCGTACGTGAAGGCGCCGCCATGCATAAACACCATCACGGGCATGGGCGCCGCCGCCGCCGCCACGGCCTCCGGCCGGCGGGGCACGGAGACGTTGAGGTTCAGACACGCGAACTCGTCGGTCTCGGGCATGTCCAGCCAGGGCCGGGCGGCGACAGGAACCGGGTAGAAGTCCCGTGGCGGCTGGGGGCAGTACGGTCTGATGGTCAGTTTTGCTTCTTTTCTTTTTCTTTTTTTCTTGTTCGTTCGCTCACCCCAGTTTCGTCCCGTCCCATTTCTCCTCCGGCCACGGCGCGGCCGCCGGCACCGAGCGCCGGAAGCGCCCCGGCACGCAGCCGTACGGGATGCCCAGGTACTGGCAGGTGTTGTCGTTGAGCGAGAGGCCCGTGACCGTGCCCAGGCCGGGCACCGCCAGCGACACCTGGCCGACCTTTGGGGTTTCGTCAGACTGCATGATGGTGAAGCGCAAGAGACGGAGACTCTGACTGCTGCGGCCGACTCCCCGGCGACCGCGTCGCCCCTGGGATCTATCTATATCGACGCGACGGTGGGATGGGAACCCGCCACGAGCCAATGCCGGGACCCAGACCCGCCCGCCGCCTTATCATCTGGCGGGCTTCCGCTCACTAAAGCCGGAAAGCCGGAAAGCCGGCAAGCCAAAACCGATCGAACAAAGCCAGAGCCGCCAAAACCGCCGAAACAAAGACGATCAAATTCAAGCCGCCAAAAGCAGAGCCGCCAAACCGCCGAACCAAAGCCGATCAAACCCAAGCCGCCAAATCCAGAGCCGCCAAGCCAAATCCGATCAAACCAGCCGCCCAAGCCAGAGCCGCCAAAGCCGCCGAACCAAAGCTCTGGATC
Organism: Ceratocystiopsis minuta; assembly: GCA_001676865.1. Classification (NCBI taxonomy): domain Eukaryota; kingdom Fungi; phylum Ascomycota; class Sordariomycetes; order Ophiostomatales; family Ophiostomataceae; genus Ceratocystiopsis; species Ceratocystiopsis minuta. The sequence continues at coordinate 20,569 of LZPB01000155.1, read as the reverse complement.
AAAGCCGTCAAGACCTGCCCTCTCCGCTGGCTCCCGCCGCCCTCTGCATCGGCTTCCAATCGCGTGTTCCACCATGGTTCGCATGACCATTGCCTGTGCACGGTGCCGGTCGCTGAAAAGCAAATGCGTCCATGCCGGACGGGCGCCGTGCCGGGCCTGCTCCCGCAAAGGCCCGGCCGAGTCGCAGACATGTGTCTTGCGCGCGCCGGAGCTGAAGAGCCGGACCGCCCGGCCAGACGCCGCCGTCCCGAGCCGGCCCAGGCGGCCGGACGGGCCGCAGTCGCAGCAGTCCCCATCGGGACAGACGGCCAGCCCACGACCATCGTCTGGGCCGCCGCCGCAGCAGCCGCAACAGCAGCCACAACAACTGCCGCAACAGCAGCAGCAGCTTCCACAGCAGCAGCATTCACAGCAGCAGCAGCAGCAGCAGCAGCAGGGCTTTGACCTTTTTGCCTCGACCGACCTGCGCGCGGTGCTGGCGGCGGTGGCGCGGTTCCACCAAAAGTTCCCGGAGCTGCGGTTCCTGCATCTGCCGACGTTTACACGGCACGTGCGGCAAGCGTGGGCCAACGACCGGCGGCGGAGGACGGTGCGGCAAAAGCTGCGCCTGGGGTTGTGTGCGGCGATCCTGGCGTTGAGCGGGGAGGAGGAGGAGGAGGGGGGCGACGACGACAACGACGACGAGGACGGGGACGGGGACGGGGAGGACAACGACATGGACGACATGGACGACAACGCCGACAACGACAGCAACGCCATGGCGCGGCGCGAGGCGTACGCGGAGCATGTGCGCGGGCGGGTGGCGGCGTCGGTGCTGGCGGCGCCGGACCTGGTGACGGTGCAGACGCTGGTGGTGCTGGCGATGTACGAATGGGGCATGGGCCACGGGTACCGGGCGTGGATGTGCGCGGGGATGGCGGCGCGCATGATGCAGTCGCTGCTGGTGGTGGTGCAGCCGGCGGCGCTGGCGGCGATTGAGCAGGAGGAGCACAGCCGCACGTTCTGGAGCTGTTTTGTGCTGGACCGGCTGGTGTTTTGCGGGCGGCCGCAGCCGCTGCTGCTGTCGGCGGACATGAGCCGGGTGCGGTGGCCGGCGAGCGAGCAGGACTATGTGTTTGGGCCGGGGGACGACCACGGCCACGGCCACGGGGGGGATGGCAACGACCCCGGGGACGACCACGACCGCGACCCCGACACCAACATGGACCACTACTACGGCATCCTGGTGCGCGGCTTCGACATCTGGGCGCGCATCCTGGACTTTGTCGTGCGCGGCGGCCGGCGGCAGGCGGGCATGTGCCTGCCGGAGAACCACCCGTGGGTGCAGGGGTCGCCGTGGCGCAGCCTGCACGGCGAGCTGCAGGCGTGGCGGCGCGGCATGGACGCGCGGCTGCGGTACCCGGACACGGGCGTGGACGGCCACGCGGCGCTGGGGCAGGGGCAGGCGGAGGCGTTTGGCTACATCAACCTGCTGTACTACATCGGGCTGCTCTTCCTGGGCCGCGAGTACATGCCGTTCCTGCCGACGCCGGACGCGGGGCCGGCCGGGCCCGTGGACCCGCCGCTGCTGGTGCTGGCGCCGCCGCCGGGCTGGTGGGCGGAGCGGGCGGCCGAGCTGTTTGCGGCGGCGGCGCAGATCGTGGCGCTGCTGGCGGCGCTGGGGCGGGCGGGCGCAGGGCTGGGGGCCAGTCCGTTTGCGGGCTTCTGCAGCTTCTCGGCGGCGACGATGAACCTGTACGTGCTGTGCTTCCCGAACATGAACCCGAACGGCGGCGGCAGCGGCCGCGGCAGCGGGGGGCCGGCCCCGGCAGCCACGGCCACGGCCGCGCTCGTCGCCGCCAACCTGCGCTTCCTGCGCCGCTTCCAGCGCGCCCGGCCCATGGGCCGCGGCTGGTGGGTGACCATCCAGCACTGCCGCGCGCTGTACGAGCACGCCAGCCGCGACCGCGCGCTGTTTGCCGGCCGCACGCGCGCCGACTTTGCCGCGCTGGAGTACTCCATCCACGACGTGCGCGGCCAGCCGCCCAAGGCCGGCGAGGCCCTGGTGCCGACCACGCCGCGGTCGCTGCAGCAGCAGCAGGAGCAGCAGCAGCGGCGTATGGCGGCGGCGGCGGCGGCCATGCCCGCGCAGGTGCTGGCACCACCACCACCACCACCACCACCACCGCCGCCACCGGCACAGGCACCACCCGCAGCCTTTGCGGATGCGAGCCACGAGCACATCTGGCCGCTCTGGGGCGAGCAGCAGACGCTTCCGTTTGCGCTGGAGGGGGTTCCGCTGGACTACCACTTGGAGATGATGGACTATGCGTGAGTTTATTTATTTATGTATTTTTGGTTTGATTATCTTCTTTTTTTTGGATTTTTTTGATACTTTTTATTTCATATATCAATTTTGTTCCACCACGCCCTCCTCCACCACCTCCCGCACCACCTCGTCGTACGCCTCCTTCAGCACGGCCACGGCCGTCTGCAGCTCCTCCCAGGTGGCGGTGTAGGGCGGGGCGAGGGTGGCGTGGTCGCCGAGCACGCCGTCGACGGTGCCGGCGCCCGGGTAGACGGCGACGCCGCGGGCAAAGGCGGCGCGCTGGACGCGCTGGCCAAAGTGCACGGCGGCGGGGAAGGGCTCGGCGCGGGCCTTGTCGCGCACAAACTCGACGGACAGGAAGAAGCCGCGGCCGCGGACGTCGGCGACGTGGGCGGCGCCGGCAAAGGCGGCGTCGACGAGGGCGCGCAGCGGGCCGGCGAGGGCGGCGACGCGGGCGACGAGCCGGTCGCGGCGCAGGATGGTCTGGACGGCGAGGGCGGCGGCGCAGGCGACGGGATGGGCCTGGTACGTGTGGCCGTGGTTGAAGGCGGCGCCGGGGCCGGCGCGCAGGCCGGCGACGACGCGGGCGCTGAGCAGCATGGCGGCGATGGGCGCGTAGCCGGCGCCGAGGCCCTTGCCGAGCGTGACGATGTCGGGGCGGACGCCCTCCTGGGCAAAGGCGAAGAAGGTGCCGGTGCGGCCGGTGCCGCACATGACCTCGTCCAGGTGCAGCAGGATGCCGTAGCGGTCGCACAGCGCGCGCACGCCGGGCCAGTAGCCGCGGGGGGCGGGCATGGACCCGAGGGCGGCGCCGGACACGGTCTCGGCGCTGGGGGGGTCAGCTTTTCGTTCGGGAGGAGGAGAGCGGGAGGAGAACTCACACAAACGACACGATCGTCTCGGGCCCCAGCCGGCGGAACTCGGCGTCCAGCTCGGCGACGAGGCGGGCGGCAAAGGCGGCCTCGTCCTCGCCGGGGCGGCGCTGGTGCACGGCGTCGGCCGGGCGCACAAAGGCGACGTCGGGCAGCACGATGGCGCGGAAGGGGTCCTTGCGCGCGCGCACGTCGGACACGGACATGGCGCCGATGGTGTTGCCGTGGTAGGCCTGGCGGCGGGCGACGAAGACGCGGCGCTGCGGCTGGCCGCGCTCGACCCAGTACTGGCGCGCGCACTTGAGGGCGGCGTCGTTGGCCTCGCTGCCGCTGCCGACAAAGTACGCCTTGACGAGGCGGGTGTCGTCGTCGGCGTCGTCGGGGAGGGGCGAGTCGTCCGCGTCCAGCACCGCCCGCGCCAGGTCCTCGGCCGCCTGCGTGCCGTACGCCAGCGTGTGCACGTAGCTGACGCGGCCCATCTGCGCGGCCACGGCCGCGGCCACCTCGGCGTTGCCGTGGCCCAGCACGGCCACGGCGGCGCCGCCGCACGCGTCCAGGATGCGGCGGCCGTCGGCCAGGTGCAGGTAGCTGCCGGTCGCGGACACCACCTGGTGCGGCTGCTCGAGGAGGGAGCGGTGCAGCAGGGCGGGTTCGGCGTCGGGGGCGGCAGCGGTGGTAGCCCCGGGAACCACGGCGTCGGGGACGGCGACGGCGACGGCGACCGGCTTGGTCGTGATGACCACGGGGTCGGGGTCGGCGGTGACAGCGGGCGCCATGTTGGGGAATTGTCTGTCTGCTGGAGAGAGCAGGAGGAAAGTCGCAGGCGACCGTCGCTCAGCGGCAGAAGTAGCCGTTGCGTGGTCGTGGCGGCGAGGGCGAGCAAAGCCGAAAGCCGGGGGGGTTCCTGGCCGGATCGAAAGCCGAGACGGCTCAGCCGTCGAAAGCCGCGATAGGCTCAACCGTCAAAGCCGCGATAGGCTCAACCGCTAAATCCGAGATAGGCTCAACCGTTGAAAGCCGAGATAGGGTCCGCCAGATAGGTCCGCCGAGATACGACCACCGCAAGACAAAATTGTACATCGACAGGATGATAGGGAGTCGGCCACGAGGCCCAGCAGCGGCCTACTTATATCCCAGCGGCGAGACAGGTGTCGGTCCAGGACCAGGTCGGCCCCAACACAAGGACACCCCCAGATCGACACACGGACACGGACACGGACCCTGACAGCGACCCTGACAGCGACACCCCCCCCAACTCACGATGATGCTCCTCGACCGGTTCAAGGCGCAGCCGCTGTGGCGCGACATGACGCCGCGGTCGGCGTTTGTGGCCATGACGTCGTGCATCGGCGCGGTGGTGTACGGCTACGACGTGTCGTGGTGGTCGTCGGTGCTGGGCATGCCGGCGTTCACGCGGCGCTTCGGCGAGTACCACGCGGCCACGGACAGCTACGCGATCACGGCGTCGCTGCAGTCGGCCGGCAGCTCGATCCCGACGGCGGGCCTGGTGCTGGGCTCGCTGCTGTGCTCGGCCGTCAGCGACCGCATCGGGCGGCGCGGCGCGATGCTGGTGACGTCGGTGCTGTACCTGGTGGCCGTGGTGGTGCTGGTGACGGGCAACTCGTTCTGGCAGATTGTCGTCGGCCGCCTGCTCAACGCCGTGCCGCAGGGCATGTCGGCCGGCCTGCTGCCGGCGTACCAGGCCGAGTGCGCGCCGGCCTCGTGCCGCGGCGCCCTGGTCGGCCTGTACACCTGGTTCCTCGACGTCGGCGCCGTCACCGCCGTCGGCATCGTCTACAACACGTACGCCCGCGCCGACAGCGGCGCCTACCGCATCGTCATGGGCGTGCAGGGCGTCTACCCGCTGCTGATCCTCGTCTGCCTCATCTGGCTGCCCGAGAGCCCGCGCTACCTGGTCCAGCGCGGCCGCCCCGCCGACGCCCTGGCCGTGCTCGAGGACCTGCGCGGCGACCCGGCCCTGGCCGCGCGCGAGCTGGCCGACATCGAGGCCGCCGCCGAGGCCGACAGCAAGACCGCCGCCGCCTCGTGGCTCGACCTCGTGCGCACGCCCGCCGACCGCCGCCGCACCGCCATCACCGCCTTCACGGCCGTCGTCGAGGCCTGGCAGGGCCTGTCCTTTATCGGCAACTACCTGGTCGTCTTCTTCATCAGCCTCGGCACCACCGACACCTACTACCTGACGCTGCTCATCAACGCCACCCTGCTCATCACCCTGACCGTCTTCTGGTGGGTGCCCGACTACACCGGCCGCCGCCGCCTGCTGCTCGGCGGCGCCCTCGTCATGTGCGCCGCCTTCTTCACCATGGCCGGCGTCGCCGGCCGCGACGTGTCCGGCCTCGGCCACACGCGCCAGCGCGTCGCCGTCGCCATGCTCTTCATCTGGGCCATTGTCTACAGCTCCACCTGGGCCAACGGCACCTGGGTCACCATCGGCGAGATGCCCAGCACCCGCCTGCGCGCCAAGACCGCCGGCCTCGCCTACGCCCTGCAGGCCGCCTCCAGCCTCGCCATCAGCCTCTTCAGCCCCTACCTGCAGAGCGACGCCTACACCAACTGGGGCGCCTACATCGGCTTCTTCTTCGGCTCCTTCAGCGCCGTCGCCTTTGTCTTTGTCTACTTCTTCTACCCCGAGGTCAAGGGCCTGTCCATCGAGCAGATGGACGCCCTCTTCGCCCAGGGCGCCTCCGTCGCCGCCTTTGCCGCCGCCCCGCGCAGCGTCGACGGCACCACCCTCGACGGCAAGGACGCCCCGGGCGCCGACGACGACGCCGCCGACCGCGACCCCGAGAAGGCCGCCGCCATGGACGACGTCAAAGCCCTGTGAGCAGGACCGAGAGACGAGACGGTAGATAGATAGAAAATTCATGCCTCAGGCAGGATCACCATTGCCAGTTTGTATCACCCGAGAAGAGCCTGTAAAAGCTAGATTTTTCTCGCGCTATTCAACCAATGATTTTGCGACGCTAAGGGGAAAACGGAGGTATTATTGGATCAACGCACGGACTGAATTTGACTTGGTGTTTTTCATGATCCAACACCTTCGCGATGAAAAGGGAACAAAACAATGTCCCTGACCCTATCCCAGACCCTAACTCTAACCTAACGCCTAACCTAACACCTAATCTAGCCACTAACCCGTGTGCTCTGGTGGCTACATCCTGCGGTTCGACGACAAAGGGTACCTTAGCGTCGCAAAAAAATTGGTTGAATAAACGATACTTCAAACAACGGTCACGGGATGTCATGTGACTATGACCCACTCATTTTTCATGGGTCAAAACTTTGTGTAACTAGCGTTTCCCTGGCCTCCACTTCTCACACGACCAATCTATTTGTCACTAAATTCTCTACTTCCATACAACCTTGCTATCAAACCCGTCCAAGGAAACCCGCCACCCAAACCCGCCCAAACCCGCCCAAACCCGCCCAAACCCGGCCATCGGGGCACGCGTGCCTGGCGACGACGACCGATGCAATGCTCTAATCTATAACAACGCCGGCCCATGCAGGCCCCTGGGGCCGTGGCCATGCAGCGGCAGCACCCCCGAGCAAGAACATGGACGCGCTCTCGACCCTGCTTCCGGGCCACTACGCCAGCGTGGCCGCGGCCGCCGTGCCGTGGGACCAGCGCGTCGACCTGGACGTGAGCTGTGGCCGGGACGGGGCGTGGACGCTGCGCATCCATGACCGCAAGTACGCGCAGGCGCCCACCGCCGCGCTGGCGCTGCAAGAGGCGGAGGCGGATGCGGACGGCGGCCGGCGCGCGGCCTTTTCGGGGGCCGCGTTTCCGCACTGGATCGCGGCACAGCCGGTGACGGCGCGCGGCGTCTTTCGCGTGGCCGCCGGCGACGGGGCCGTCACGCTGGCCCTGGTGCAGGAGGGCCAGGGCATGACCGGCCAGGAGACGTGGACGGGGACGCTGGTGCGGACGGGGGCGGCGGCCGCGGAGGCCGCGGAGGCCCCGGCGGCCGGCGCGGCGGAGGAGCTGGTGCTGCAGCCGACGGCGCCGTCGGCGGCGGCGGACCGGCTGCTGGGCCAGATCCGGGCGGCGCACCGGGCGGCGGCGGCGCGGCCGGACCAGCCGTGCGTGGACGGGCTGGTGATTGCGCGCGGCGGCGCGCGCGTGGTGGAGGCGTACTTTGGCGGCATGGCGCCGGCGACGCCGCACGCGATCGCGTCGTGCACGAAGACGGTGACGGCGCTGCTGGCGGGCATCGCCATCGACCAGGGCTTGCTGTCGCTCGACGACCGCGTGGTCGACCATTTTCCGGAGACGACGACGACGACGACGACGACGACGGGGACGACGACCACCACCACCTGGGGCGACGACCCGCCCGTGCGCGTGCGCCACCTGCTGTCCATGACCGCCGGCACCATGCCGCCGGGGCTGGCCGACGCCGACGACGCCGACCCGGGCGGCCTGGCCGCGGCCCAGGCGCTGCTGGCGACGCGCGCCGTCGCGGCGCACGTGCTGGCCGGGCCGCGGCCGCACGCGCCGGGCGCGCGCTTCGCCTACGACAACGGCCTGCCCGCGCTGCTGGGCGCGCTGCTCGAGCGCGCGGCCGGCCAGCCGCTGCCGGCGTTTGCCGCCGCCCACCTGTTCGGCCCGCTGGGCATCGCGGCCGACGCCGTGCACTGGGCGCCGTTCGCGGCGGCGGAGGAGGCGGATACCAACAGCGACGCCGACAACGCCAACAGCCACGCCACCGTGCTCGCCGCCGGCGGCATGAGCCTGCCCCTGTCCGCCCTGCTCGCCCTCGGCGAGCTGCTGCTGGGCGGCGGCGTCTACCGCGGCCGCCGCGTCGTGTCCGCCGCCTTTGTGCGCGCCGCCACGCGCCAGGCCACGCCGCCGGCCGACTACCCCTACGGCTTCGCCCTGCACCTCAACCAGCGCGCGGATGATGGCGCCTTTGTCCACATGCCCGGCGTCGAGGGCTACTGCCTGCTGGGCCAGGGCGGCCAGGTCGTCTTCGTCGCGCCGGCGCACGACGCCGTCGTCGCGCTCGTCAGCTCGTCGTGGCACGGCGACACGGCGGCGGCGCAGGCCGCCCTGCTGGCGTGCGTGGGCGACTTTCTGGCGAGTCTGTAGTCTATACACACCAATCGATTTGTCTGCAGAACCAACGCCCATCTTTTTGTCTACAGAACCAAGACCCATCTGTCTGTCTACACTGTCTACACCCTCACAAGAACCACCGAAAGTCGGGCGACGCCGGCCCGTCGTACAGCTTCTCGGTCGGGATGTCGTGGGCGCGCACGCGGCGCCCCTGGCGGCGGTCGCGGCGGCGGTTGTCCCAGACCATGTAGGCGCCGAGCACGAGGGTCAGGACGAAGCCGAGCCCGCCAAAGGCGGCGGTGGTGGCCAGGGCGGGCAGGTAGCGGGGCGCGTCCTGGTTGCGGAAGATGTTGGAGCTGACGAGCCCCATGACGTTGGCGGCGGGCACGGCGACGCTGGTCAGGGCGAGGCGGCGGCCCTCGTGGGCCAGGTTGTTGTTGTACAGCACGTCGAGCAGCACGCTGGGCGCGCTGGTGCCCCAGGTCATGAGGAAGGTGGCAAAGTAGGCGACGTGCAGCTGGCGCTCGACGTCGATGGCGGCGTAGACGACGAAGCCGGTAAAGGTGAAGAGGAAGCCGGCGGCCACGAACGGGAAGCGCAGGCGCGTGCGGTCGCTGGCGAAGCCCAGCAGCAGCAGCACGGCGGCGCCGGCGACGTTGGGCGCGACCGTGTACAGGTTCGTGCGCACGGTCGAGTAGCCCAGGCGGCCGATGATCTGCGGCAGGAACAGCGTCACGCTCTGCAGCGGCACGCCCAGGCACACCTCGATCGCCATCACCAGCCACGTGGTCGGCTCGCGGAACACGGCCAGCGCCGCGCGCAGCGACAGCGGCTCGCCCACGACGGCCGAGCTGTCGACGGCCACGCGGCGGTGCGCCAGCGCGCGCTCGTCGGCCGTCAGGAACCAGGCGTCGCCCGCCGACCGCGGCAGGAACCACCAGGCAAACGCCGCCGTCAGCACCGAGCAGCCGCCCTCGATCAGGAACAGGTAGCGCCAGCTGGCCAGCGCGCCGCTGCGGATGTGGAAGACGCCAAAGGCCAGCAGCCCGCCAAAGGCCGACGCCACGTTGGACGCCGCGTAAAAGATGGCCAGCCGCCGCGCCAGCTCGCCGCGCCGGTAGAACAGCGTCTGGTAGTAGATCACCAGCGGGAAGAAGGCCGACTCGCTCATGCCCAGGAACCAGCGCGTCGTCATCAGGCCGCCAAAGTTGCGCACGCCCGCCGTGATCAGCGTGAAGCTGCCAAACGACAGCACCATCAGCGGCAGCACGCGGCTGGGGCCGAAGCGCTTGCCCGCCAGGCCCAGCACCGGCGCCGTCAGCACGTACGGCACGAAGAACACGCTCAGCAGGATGTTGTACTGGTTGCCGTGCAGGTGCAGGTCCTTTTCGAGCCCGGCCGTCTTGGCGTTGCCCAGGTTCGCCTTGTCCAGCGAGTTGAACAGGTACATCACCGCCAGCACCGGCAGCAGCCGCGAGTCCAGCTTCCACACCACCGCGCGCTCCGCCCGCGCGTCCAGCACCAGCGGCGTGTCCGCCACGGCCCCGGCGGCCGCCTCGACGGCGGCGGCGTCGTCGCTGGCCGCCGTCTCCGACGCCCGGCCGCCCGCCGTCTTGTCGTCGACTGTCTCGAGGGGGGTGTTCATGGTGTGTGAGGGTTGGGATGCCGACACCGTTGCTCACCGGGGAGCACCCCCAGCCACTTAAAGAGCCAGCCTTATCGGCAATGCCAAGCGTCTGGCAAAACTATCAGGTGTCGATTTGACACACAACGGCGTATCAACTTGTATCGGCCCCCCCCGGGCTCGGCGCCGTGCCGATCACTGGCTAGCTGATAACAGCGTATTTTTTCCATTGGCCTGGACGGAAAAGTAAGTACCAAACGTATTGCGAACAGGGCAATACCCCTCGTCCCTCACAGCCAGATGTAACCCTGCTCGTGGGACGCTGGTCCGGCCTCGAAAAAAAAAAGAAGAAAAAAATGAACATCGCGTTCGGCCCTTTTCTCCTCACCGAATCCTTGTACCTTTCTTTTTTCCTTTTCTTTTAACTTATCCGTTATTTTTCCTCTTCGTTCCTTTGTTCTTTTCTTCTTTTCTTCTTTTCCTTCTCCTTTTAAGGGTCCAACTAAACAACGACACCGGAAAATTAAACAGATCGTGGATGTACCTTCCCGATTGGGCCACGATGGTCGCGATGCGGGTGGATCCGAGACACGCCAACATCGCGGGGTCCCCGCCTCAACCAAAAAACGGCCAAAAAAGCACTCACCAACGAAAAAAAAAACCTCACGCCCACACCTTGTGGAACTTGTCGTCGAACTGCTCCTTGACCTTGACAAACGCCTGCAGCACGGCGCGGAGGCCGTCCTGGCTCGCCTGGTGGTTGTTGTCTGTGGGCCCTGTTGAACGCGAGTCGGAGTTTTTGTCGTCGTCGCCGTCGTCGTCGTTGTCGTCGTCGGATTCGTCTTCCCAGGAGGCCACCACCGCCTTCTTCCGCGGCGGCTTCGCCGTCGACACAATGGGGACCACCACCTGCTGCGCTGGCCGCGCTGGCTCGCCCGTCTTGTCGTCCGCCAGGCGGTCCTCCGTCGCCAGGTCCTCGGCCGCCTGCCCGGCCGCGTCCGGGTCGACGAGCTGCTGCAGGCTGGCAATGGTGGCGGCGAGCACGACGCTGAAGTCTTGGAGCCAGAACCAGACGTCGGACTCGCGGATGCCGTTGCTGCGCTTGAGCGTGGCCAGGTCGCCGTGCCGGAAGAAGTCGTAGATGTACGCGTTGAGCGGCACGCCGCCCGTGTCGTCCGGCGCCAGCGCCAGGCTCGGCACCGCCGCCGCCTCCAGCACCACGCCCGCGCGCACCGTCTCGCACAGCTCGTGCACCGACGCAAAGTCGTCGGTCAGGCCCGACAGCGCCGCGAAGGGCGACCGCAGCCGGACGGTGTCGTCCTCCGGAAAGTCGTCGTCCCCCCCCGGTCCCACCACCACCCCCGTCAGCGGCAGCGCCCGGTCCGGCTGGCCGGCCAGGTGCTGGCGCACGTAGCTCTGCACGTACGTCTGCAGCGTGGCCAGCGCGCGCGCGTTGTGCTGGCGCAGCAGCGCCGCCGCCGCCGCCGGCAGCGGCGGCAGCAGCACCACCGACGACGAGCGCCGCACGACCGTGTCCAGCCACGCGCGGTCGCCGTGGCGCCGCACCGCGCGCCGCCCAAACAGGTGCGCCAGCACCAGCACCACGCGCCGCAGCAGCTCCGGCTCGTCGTGCGCCGCCGCCCGCGCCGCGCACTCCTGCTGGAAGTAGCCGCCGCGCAGCAGCGCCGCCAGCGCAAACGCCCCGTTCTCCGCGTACGCCAGCCGGCCCACCAGCCCGGCCAGGCCGCGCGGCACCCCCCCCGCCGACAGCAGGCCGCCGCGCCGCAGGAACTCGACCGCAAAGCGCAGATGGTGCGTCACCGCCGCCCGCCCCGCCGGGCCGCCCATGTACACGCGCGTCTGCGCCAACAGCGACCGCACCACCGTCTCGCGCGCGTACGCGCACCGCCCCGTGCCGTGCAGCAGCATGCACGTGCGCAGCACCAGCGACGTCGTCAGCGGGAAGTGCCCGCGCAGGTCCGGCAGCCGCGACGATAGCACCTCGCGCACCCGCTGCGCCGCAAAGCCGTAGAACACCACGTTGCCCAGGATGTCGAAGCCGCGCCGCCCGGCCCGCCCGCCCGCCTGGCGGTAGTTGAGCGCGTTCAGGTACGACGAGTCGCCCAGGAACACCACTGTCTTGCACGGCATGTTGATGCCCAGCGCCAGCGTCCCGGTCGCCACCACCACCGTCAGGTAGCCGCGGCGGAAGAGCATCTCGACGCTGGGTAAGAAAGTCAGAAGATCAGTAGAGAAAGCGTAGAAAAACATCACCGGAAACTCACGTCTGTCGGTACTTGCGGTTCATCCCCGCGTGGTGCACGCCCACGCCGCGCCGCAGCCCCTCCACCACAAACGCCGGCAGCCCGATGTACGCCAGGTCGGCAATCACCCGCTCGCGCTCCGACACCAGCAGCTTCGTCGTGTCCGCCAGGCTGAACGCCGGCAGCGCCTCGCTCGGGTCGAAGCTGTCCCACTTGCTGTACGCCGCGCTGGCCGCCTCGCGCATGCTGTCCAGCTTGGACGGCGCGCCGCCGTCGTCGTTGTCGTCGTTGTCCTTGCCGCCGCCGTGGCGCGTCGGCTTCGCCGCCTTCTTCGGCTGCTTGCGCGCCGCCGCCGCCGCCGTGTGCTTGGCAAACGCCGCCAGCGTGTCCTGCCACTGCGCGCTGGTTGCCTTCCACGCCGTCTCGGCGGCCACGAGCCCGTCCACCAGGGCCTGCAGCACCTGCTCGCACCGCGAGCGGTCGTACAGGAACAGCAGCGCCGGGATCGCCCCGCGCCGCTGCAGGTCCGTCAGCAGCCCGAGCACCCCGTCGGAAAAGGCCTGCTCCGTCGGCGGCGGCGGCGGCTGCGTCTCGGCCGCGAGGCACGCCGGGCTGAGGTCGCGCAGGACCGCCGGGAACGGCGAGTACCGGTCCTGCAGCCAGCAGAGCAGCACCGCCTTGAGCCGCGCCTCCCAGGCCGCCACGCGCGCCTTGACCACGGCCACGGGCGCCGCGAAGAACACGCCTGGCGCGAGCGCCGGGTCCACGGGGAAGGCGTCGGTCGCATGACGCGCCAGCGCCCGCCACAGCAGGAGGCAGTCGCGCGGCTCGAAGCCGATGTCGTCCAGCGTCGCCCGGCTCCGGTCCATCAGCCCGGCCACCGGGTGCACATACGCAAACGGCGCGTCCTCATTCCAGCCGTCCGCCTCCAGCCCCGGGACCGGCCAGCGCCGGTTGTGCACGATGCTCTTGGTCGGCACGAAGAAGCCCGTGAACGCGGACGCAGACCCGGGCGACACCGGCGGCGTCCACACGTAGCTGCGCAGGTCCGAGTAGCGCGACGCGTGCGTGATCGTGCGCAGCGCGCGGCCCTTGGCCCGCTCGCAATCGGCCAGCCAGGCCTGGAACGGGCCCGGGTTGCCGACCGTCGCCGACAGCGCAATCAGCGGGCACGGCGCCATCAGCAGCAGCTGCTCCCACACCACGCCCTCGTCCGACTGCCCGATGCTGTGCACCTCGTCAAAGATGATCCACCGCAGCCGCGGCGGCCACGGGTTCTTGCCCGCCATGCTGTGCGGCGCCAGCAGCAGGCTCTGCAAAATCTCCGGCACCGTCACCAGGACCTGGCACCCCGTCGGGTTGTTGATGCGGTAGTCGCGCGTCAGCACCGCCCACACCGACGGGCCGCCGGCCGCCGCCGCCGACGCCTTGGTGAAGCGCGCCTGGATCTCCGCCGCCACCTGGTTGACCAGCGCCTTGGTCGGCGCCACGTACACCAGCACGCCGTCGTGGCTCGCCTGCAGCACCTGCTTCATCGCGTAGAACGAAATGAACGTCTTGCCCGCCGACGTCGGCGCCACCACAAACAGGCTCTGCCGCCCGTCGATCGTGTCCAGCACCTGCCGCTGCCACCCGTCCGGCGCGAAGCCGGCCACCCGCGCGTCCGGCTGCGCGTCGAATCCGCGCTCCAGGTACGGCCCGCAGAACTCGAGCTGGAACTCGGCTTCCAGCGGCGCGGCCGACCGCGCCGAGCGTCGCTGGCTGCCCTTGAGCCGCTCCGTGACGCGCAGGACCTCTGCCTTGGCCAGCAGCGGGTGGCCGGACGCGTCAGGATCCGCGGCCAGCGGGCCGACCACCAAGCCCACCGCGGCGCACAGGGCCTGGGCGACCTGCACCGCCTCCTCGGACAGCGGCAGCTTGGCCAGCTCCTGCACATGCGTCCACAGGAGTGCCGTAAGATCGGGCGCTGCATGGTCAGCATATACTACCCCTGATTGTATGGAACGAGGCGTCTCACCGATGGCTTGCAGTTTCTTCGTGTTGTCCTCCAGGCAGCGGCCCAGGACAGCGCAGACGTGGAGTACCGCGTCGGCCCCGATGAGCTCCCGCTCCAGCGGCGACAGGCCCTTGATGTAGTGGGTGGCCGCCAGGTACCGGGCCAGGGGATCGCTTTCCTTGGCCAGGTTCTCGTAGGCTATGCGCCAGCGGGCGAGGATGTCTGGCGCACGCTTGTCCTTCTGGTCATTCTGCACGACCTTCTTGAGGTCTTTTTTCTTGGATTTCGCGGACGTCTGGGCATTCTGCGGCTTCTGGTTCTTCTGGATCTTTGGGACCTTGGGACCCTTCTTGTTCGAAGTGGCCGTCACGACAATCTCCGGCTCGAGCACCTTGCCGGTCGCGTTCGTCAGGCTGCTCGCGTAGGCCTGCATGTCGGCCATGCGGCGCTGGTTGCGGCGCAGCATCCGCTCCTTTTCCCTTGGCGTCGCCTGCGGCTGCGTCTTCGTGCTGTGAGGCGTCGGCTTGTAGTCGACAGAAGGAATCAGACTGTCTGCCAGTGCGGCTTCCTGTTCTTCCGCGTCTTCACCCTCGGCCACGGCCACGCTGCTCAGGAACTCGTCAAAGTCGGGGTGCGAAAAGGGTAAGAGGGAGCCGGCACGCGCAGAGCTCTGCGCGTCGTTGCCGCTGTTCTCCGAGGCGGGGCGGCCGAGGGGATCGGGAAGGTAGTCCAACACATCGATGCCGCAAAGTGTCGATAGGCTGGCGATCAGTTCGTGGCTGCGGGCTGTCATCGACGGGCTAAAGGGCCTATCCCGGATCGCGAGCCAGAGCCGCCCGTCCACGAGATCGTAGGCGTCGTATTCGACCGCAGGTGCCGCGTCGTCTGCCCACGGACGGCGCTCGAGGAGCGTGCGGGCAAGCTCACAAAACGTGTTAAGAAATAATATGTCGTCCTGGTCGGCGACGGGCCGGCTGCAGGTTGGGCGGCGTGCGAGCGGGCAGGTCTCTAGGACAACCACGTGGGCGAGCAGTTTTGCTGCGCGCTCGCGCATTGCCGGCGTGTCGTTGCTCTGGAGAAGCGAGGCCAGCGCGGCAACCGACAGCAGCGTGCGCGTGGACTTGTGGCCGTGATTCTGGTGGAGGTTACGGAACGCGGCCACGGGGTCGATGCCGGTGTCGTTTGACCAGCGCGGAAGCGGGATGCTGGGCCAGTCGGCCTTGTCAAAGGGCAGCCCGATCATGGCCGAATAGAGCGTGGAGCGCATCTGCAGGTCAGCAAGCGGCGCGAGGAACGGCAAAGCAGAAGACCCAACGACTTGCCTCGGCGCTATGGAACTTCATGTCGTCGATCAGCGACACGGCGTAGCCCTCTGTGGACAGTCGGAAGATGATACTTTTGAACGTCAGGGCACTTTGGTCTGCGTTGGCATCCGCCGGCATGCGGTCAGATACAATGAAGAGCCGGGGCGGGTTGGCGGCCAAGTACTGCCGGTACGGCTCGCAGTCCATCGATGCAAAGCAGACGCTCTTGACGGCCTCGGGGTTCTGCCGCAGGTGCTCGACGACCACGGCGCGGACGAGGCGCAGCTTGTGCAGGGATGTGTCGGCTGCGTAGGCGACGCCAGAAGCACTGCCGTCCGACAGCAGGCCCTCGTGGCTGTCAAACCAGACAACGTGAAAGTAGCAGTTGCGTTCGTGCAGCTTGCTGAGGAACCGCTCGACGGCGTGCACGGCGTGCAGTAGCTGCAGTCCGCCTAGCAGCAACACGGTCAGCATGAGTGCGGCAATATGGACATAAGGGAAGACACGGCGCTCATACCTTGCACATCCACCTTGTCCTGCTCAAGACAGTGCAGGAGCATCGACTCGCCGTGGATAGCAATCAGCTCTCTCCCGGCAAAGTCGCCGAGAACATCCTGCCGGCGAGCCGTGACTTGTGAAAGCCACGTCTCCATCTGCTCATGACCCATGCTGTCGTGTGTCTTTTCTGCTGTCAATCCCAAGTCTCTCGGTATGGCATTCCTATGACGGGAAAAAAAAATGTCTGATTTTTTCGAATTGTGCGTTTGCTGGAAGAGATTTTTCTGTGGGAGAGTCGTTCTTGCTGTTTTGTATTATTCTCTGGTTACACGAATGGGTCCACTCTGTTATGGCAAGACAGCAAACAAAGTTTCTGGACGCTGGAACCGTTCAACTTGTCTGTCCCTGGCGATGCATCCCGCGATTTTTTTTTCAAATCTTTCTTTCCTCTCTCGTATTTTTCTCTCTTCCCCTCAGACCAGTTCCAATGGCCGTCAGCTTCCTTATCTCTGGATTTGGGGGTGGTGTGGAGAGGCAGAAGAGGGGGGCGGGCTGTGCCGTCCTTGGGCTGAACGTCGAGCTAGTACTTGGCTTCAGCCTAGCACAGCGACCTGCATCTGTCACATCATCTCTCCCCCGCTTGCCTGCTTGCCTGCTTGCCTGGCGTTCGTTGGGCTTATGCGTGAAGAAGCGTCGTGGCGATGGACGGCAGCGGCTTGCGGTAGAGAGCATGCTTCTATTCCCATAAGTCTATAAACAATGGGGCACGTAGGGAAGGGAGTAGACATCCAGATGCACCACTCGGCGAAGCAGCACCACCCTTTCCTATCCTTCCAAAGACAAGGACAAGGCGTGGGAAAAACACAACGAGGCTGCTGTGTTGCTTGGGACACACTGCCCGTTATGCGGGAAATCAGTCACGCAAGTACAGGGAAAGCCCAAGCACTAGCACTGGGCTCTTCGCTTGCTTCTTCTTGTCGTCCAGTCAACAAAAGAAGCCCATGAACATGCTTGTAAGCAGGCTTGTGAAGACATCTTACATCCTTTTTACATGAGGCTCGGAACTAGCGCGGTAAACAATAGTGGAGAACATCACGTGAAAACACACGTGCCCAAAATTGGAAGCTTTGCGTATCGTCTCGAAACCAATCGACGAAAACGACAAACGCCAAACGACAAACGACACAACACAAGACAAACAGCCAAGCCAGCGATCTCTTACCATATCTTTCGTTGCCTTTCACCGAACCAGCAGAATTATCGATCAGAACAACAACTCGTTCCCGACAAACCACTTCTGCGGCCTATTTTGTTGGAAGAGAAGGGGAATTCTTCCCGAACCCAAAGACGAATCACAACCCCTAGCAAACCATGTCATCATTACCAACCAGAGCGGCCGATGTGCCGCCAAGCGGGGGAAATACAGACAAGGAGACCCGGGTTGGCGATGCTGGCAATCCAGATGGCAGCCAGAGCAACGGGGCCGACGAGGTCGACGTTGGCGAGGAGGCCGCGCCGAAACCGACAATTGTCGCTGCGGAGCAAGAGCAGGACGGCGGCGCGCCGCCAGCAACAGCGAACGACGACGACGACACCACAGCACCCCCATCCCTACCGCCTCTGCCAAACGAGGAGCCACCCTTGCCGGACGAACCGCCGCTGCCCGCCGAGGAGCCGCCGCTGCCAGACGAGCCGGTGCCGGAGGCGGCGGCGGGCGGCGCGCAGAGCAGCAGCAGCACCAGTAACGACAAGACGAAAGCCGGCGGCGACGACGACGGCTGGGATCCGGTGTGGAGCGACGCGCACCAGGCGTGGTACTTTGTCAACCGCTTCACGCAGCAGACCCAATGGGAGAACCCGCGGGTCCCCACGGATGCGGTTGCGCCTGCGGCCGCGGCCGACGATGCTGGTCCCATCGCCGGCGGCTACAACCCGGCCATCCACGGCGACTACGACCCGAACGCGTGGTACGCCAAGGGGAGCGGTGGCGGCAACGGCGCTGCCGACGCGGCGGCGGCGGCCGTGGCGGCGGGCTGGACAGTGCCCGCGGCGGCAGCGGCAGCGACAGCGACAGCGACAGACTACGCAGCCAACGGCGACAGGACCCAGGACGAAGAGGCAGCGTTTGCGGCAGCGGCCGCCGCGGCGGCAGCCGTGATCCAGAACAGCCTGGCGGCGGTGGACGACGGCGGCGCGGCGGCGGNNGGGGGGCCGGACGGGTGGGCGCTGAACGGGTACGCGGAGGTGACGGGCGGGGCCAGCCTCAAGGCGGAGCGCAGCGGCAAGAAGCCGACGCGGGCAGAGCTCAAGGCGTTCAAGGAGAAGCGGCGGGCGCGCAAAGAAGAGAAGCGGCGGGCGTGGCTGCTGGACTAGGCGGATCGAGAGAGAGAGGCTATTTCTTGTACACTATCACGGGCGTTTGGGGCTTGGGGGGGCTTGGGAGGAGGTGGTTACAGCCATCTTTTGCATCTTGGGGCCGTTTCTGAACAAGGATCACAGACAGCATTGGTGGGCAGGACAACAGAGCTTTTCATTTTCGCAGACGCCGACGAGCGTGTCATGCATCCGCTTCTATCGCTTCGGCATTGTTGTCGTCGTCGTCGTCTTCGTCGTCCTCCTCCTCTTCTCCGTCAAACACCATCTCGATCTGCACGCTGCCGTCGCTCTCGTCGCCGCTGTCGCCGCCCTCGCCCTCGTCCTCTTTCGCGGTGGGCGCCACGTCGGCCAGCGGCGCCTGCTCCTCTTTCGCCGGGACCGCCTCGTCTGCCGGCGGCGGCGGCGCCAGAGGGGACGCCGGCGCCTTGCCCGTGTCGACCCGCTTGGCGGCCTTGCTCGCGACGCCGCGGCTGCTGACGGGCTCACGGGCCGCGTCCGCCTCGTCGGATTTGCGCTTGAGCGACGACGGCAGCAGCGTTGTCACGGAGCGAGCCGCAGGGGCAGCAGGATACGCGGCAGGCAGCGCGAAGCCGCCCGGGGCCCCCGTAGCCTGCGCCGCCGCCGCCGCCGCCGCCGCCGTTCCAGCCGTGCTGTCCGCTTTCTGGGACCCGTTGGTCGTCCGCGGGATGGCAGCCTCGACCGCGCTCTCGCCAACGTTGTTGTCATCGTGGCCGTCCTCATCCATGGCATCGCCATCCTCCTCGCCCGCCTCCTCCTCCTCGCCCGGCGCCGTCGCGGCAAAAATGTCGCCGAAAAAGTGCGGCGCCGTCCGCAGGTTGCTGCGCAGCACCTCCAGCTCGACGTCGTGCGGGAAGGCCTGCGCCAGAAAGGGAATCGTGTTGGCAAACGCCCGGCCGCTGGCGTCCACGTACGGCTGCAGCACGCTGGCCACCATGGCCGGCTTGCTGGCGCACAGGATCGCCGTGCGGTCCATGAGCGCGCGGTCCGCCTTCTTGACGTGCTGCTGCGGGACGTGCCGCAGCACGCAGGCCAGGAGTCCCTCGGCCGCGCGCACGTGCGACGCGGCCAGCTGCGCAACAGACGACGAAGCGGCGCCTTGTCCTCCTCCTGCCGCGGCGGCGGCGGCTGCCCCTGCCGCAACGCCTCCGCCGCCCCCGGGGGCCACCGTCAGGAACAGGTCCGCGTTGGTGAGGCCGGCGGCGGGCTTGCGATGATGGGCACCGCTGCCCTTTGCGGCGCCTTGTGCCGCCTGGTGGTCGGGCTGCGGCGCCGCCTCCGCGTAGCCGGCAGCCGCCAGCAGGTCCGCGCAGCAGGCGTGCACCGCCGGGCCGAGCGCGTCGACGGCCGGCCGCGGCAGGGCGGGCCCGACCCGCGGCAGCAGGTCCCGCAGCAGGGTGTAGGCGACGGCGCGGGCGCGCGGCGCCTCGCGGGTCGCCGCAAACAGGCGCGCCGTGGCGTCGAGCAGGTCGGGCGCCAGCGGCACGACGTGCGGCCCGAGGCGGCGGACCACGCCGGCCAGCAGGTCCAGCGTGGCGCCGTGGATGGCCGGCAGCATGCTCCACAGCTCGTCGCGCTCGTCGCGGCCGATGCTCGGATTGAACAGCGACGACGAGGCGGACGACGGCTGTGCCGCGTCCCGGTCGGAGGGCGGCAGGACCATCGACAGGCGCGCCGCAAGATCCGCCACCGCGCCCAGCGGCACCGCCACCGCCAGCTTCGTCGGACAGGAGAAGCAGGCCGCGATGGTCAGAAGCAGGCCCTGCAGCCGCTCGGCGCCACTCTGCAGGCCCGTCCAGGCCGGCAGCGCCGTGTCGTCCGCCGCCTGGGCGTCGTCGCCGCCGCCGCCGCCGCCGCCCGCGGGCGGGCCCTCGCACGAGACGGGCTCCGACGCGGCGAACGCGCCCGGCGGCCGCGACTCCCGCACCGCCCGGAACACCTGGTCGGCCGTCGCGTGCGCCTGGCGCAGCAGGCTGCGCAGGAGCCGCGCCCACTCGTCGGCGTTGCCGTTCTTGGCCGCCGTGTAGTGCAGCAGCACCAGCAGGCGGCGCGCGCTCTGCCGCAGCGTCGCCGGCACCGCCAGCCCCCCGCGGTCGGACCCCGTCGGCGCCACGTACGGCCGCACCGCCGCCCGCATCTGCGCCGCAAACGGCCGCAGCGTCGTCGGGTACAGCGGCACCAGCGCGGCCAGGGCGCGCAGCGCCGTCTCGACCACGCTCAGCGGCGCCC
>LZPB01000154.1:23180-40793 GCA_001676865.1 Ceratocystiopsis minuta | reverse complement strand
CCCCCCTCCCCCTCCCTCCGCTCTCTCCCTTTTATAAAACTGCTGTCGCTGACCTTGATCAAGAGTTCGTCTCAACCATGCGCTTGCTTGTCAGCAAGCTCCAGGGTATCGGCAAGTTTGGCCGTACGCGTTTGGTGAAATACTACCGCTGCCTCTTCCAGGCAGCGCTGTATCGCAACAACGAAGCAGCCTTCCAGGTGCTCACGGAGGTGTGCCACCTGCTGGACGACAAGGCCGGTACAGCTGCCGGTGACGGCACCACCAGCATGAACGAGGAGGCGTGGCCGGAAGACGAGTTGCAGTTTTTGGCCGTGACGGCATTCAACGAGGGCATCGACTGGTTTGCAGGCGGCCGCGAAGAGCAGGCGCGACAGTGGGCTCGCGCAGCGATGCGGTTGGCCGGGCGATGCCGGGACAACGGGCAGCTCAAGCGACAGATTTGCGAGCGCTTTACGCTCCTCCAGCTGGGCGATCTAGACGTCAAGGCATCGGTCGAGACGGACGGGCCGGACGGGACGGCAAGCGCACCGGCGGCCGAGATGGGCAACTGAAAGAATATGTGGAGTGGGTGGAGATGGTGCTACTCCGTATCTTACGAGTACGGAGTACTCCGTTCCCAAACAATGGAAATGTACGTCATACGATTTTATACACTGGAACCCCACATCAAACAAACATCTGAGAGACAGGCTGCGCAAGCTGTCTATCTTTTTGTGCTCCTCTGGATCTTTGTCGCCTGTATTTGCACACATTCATTCTTTTGTGACGGATCCGACGAGCCATCCGAGACAAAAGCCTTCAGACGCGGCGCGCCAAGTCCCGCAACTCACGGAACATCAGTGACGCCCCCCCACCCACCCACTACAGCATGTCTCCAACGACGGCTGCTCTCGCAGTGCACTCCAGCACGGATACGATGCAGGTCCAGTCCACCTGCCGCCAGTTTGACTTGACGGTCGCCGAGTTCCGCGAGCTGCACCGCCTGGCCGCGACGGCAGCCGAGGGGGCGTACTGCCCGTACAGCCGGTTCCCGGTGGGCGCGGCGGTCATGACGCGGTACGGGAGCAGCGGCGGCGGCGGCGGCGGCGAGAACGGCCTGCCCACGGTGGTGCTCGGGGCCAACGTGGAGAATGCGTCGTTCCCCGTGGGCACGTGTGCGGAGCGGGTGGCGCTGGGGCGGGCCGTGTTCGAGGGCCACCGGGAGTTCAAGGCGCTGGCGGTGCTGGCGCCGGCGGCGGCCGATGCGAGCATGCCGAGCTCGCCGTGCGGGATGTGTCGGCAGTTGTGAGTGTCCACCCGGGGTTTTTCTTTACCGGTTTCTCCTCTGCTGACTGGGAAAGCATCCGGGAATTCTGCGACCTGAGCATGCCAGTCTTGATGTTCTCTAAGGACGGGCACTATATCGCGGTGAAGCTGGAGGTGGTATGTGTCTCTGTCTTCTTGGCCACGGTTCTAGAGAGGTTTTCTTTGGCTGACCTTTTTCTGTTCTAGTTGCTGCCGCTCTCCTTTGGCCCAGATGCGCTGAGCACGCAGCGGTAGGGGCAGCCTGGTAGTCCTGGCTTGGTGGCCGGTATGCGAAGATGCTGCTTTTGTTCGAGGAGCGAGATGTCTTTTATGGGGGGATTTGAATGGGTAGCAACATTTACGTGCGCGTGGTTTCTGACATACAATATCGCAATTCAACGAGGGCTGGGGTCATAATGAGCAACATATATCTCTTCGTCTTACTTTCTCCTTCAAGAAGGACCTGGCTACGGTCTGGACGGCTCTGCGCAGGGCGATTAGAGTCGACGAGCTAATCGACATGTTGATTGCAGGTCCTGTCATCATATAAAGCGCCCCAACGTTCACCTACTGTCAGACAGCATGGGAGATACGCAAGGGGGCTGATATTATATGTTTTGTTTTAGGTGTTTTGCTCTGTGCAGAATAGCAAGAGCGCCGATGCAGAAAGGACCCATTTATTCAACATCTGCGATTCTTGAAGAGACACCCCGGCCCACCCCCACCTTTTACCCTCCCCAAACCTTCTTCATCCACGCCCGGCCATCCATCACCACCTGCTACGATGACGTCCGTTGCCTTTCAGGAGCGGCGTGCCCGCCTCATAGGCGATATTGGCGCGGTATGTTGGGGGCTGCAGAGAAAGGGCCGCAGGAGAAAACGCGAAAAAACGCGAAAAAACGCGTAAATACTGACCGTCTTCGTCTTCCAGTCTTTCGAGCGCGTCCTCGCCAGCGCCAACCAGCTGAACCGCTCTCTCGAGGCCGTCGTGACGGTTGGGAACGAGTTCGCGTCCGTGGACGCGCTCTGGGCGCAGTTCGAGGGCGTCATGGGCCGCGACCAGCAGCAGCAGCAGCACCAGCATCAGCACCAGCACCAGCAACAGGCAACACACGACCAGGACACGCCCGCAGCCGGCGACGAGCACGACCCCTGACGCGCGTTTCCCGTTGCATTCTCTTCCTTTTCCCGACGCCGCCACTACAGCCAGCCAACCCGCCGTTCGGAGCGTGGTCGACCTGGTCGGGGCTGGCCGTGCCCCGTCGCGTGCGCCGTGGACCAGCGCAGCCTGCTGCAAGGGCGAGGGACCAAGCGCGCCCTTCTCCAACGACGCCAAGCAAAGCACATCCTCGCCGGCACCCGGCGGCGCGGGGGGGCCTTTCCTTCTCGACGCCTTGGACGGCAGCCCCAGGCTGCTCGCTGCGACGAACGATGTCCTGTTCTGATGTCCGCCAGAGTCTTCTTTCTCCTTTTCCTTCTACGTTTTCTCTAGTTTGAGCTTTTTCGGCAACTGGCTGTTGCATGGACGCCAAACCTGCTAGATGCGAAGACAGCCATCCATCGGGATGGCTCTCCATGCGAAAAGGCCTCCTGTCCGTCCAGAGACTGGACCTTGCGTTATGGATGAAATGCAGTTTATTCGCGTGTTGAAATTCATGAATTTGCGTCCGCGCCGGAACGCCCTCCACCCTCATCGCACAGTCGTCCGCCTTGTTCTCGTTGTCGTTGCCGCTGCTTCCGCCGCCGCTGCCGCTGCTGCTGCTGCTGCCGCCATGACCCGTCTCCCTGGTCCCCATGTGTCTCCACTGGAGCCGTCCCCTCGCTGCCCTCGGTCGCTT
This sequence comes from Ceratocystiopsis minuta, assembly GCA_001676865.1. Lineage (NCBI taxonomy): Eukaryota > Fungi > Ascomycota > Sordariomycetes > Ophiostomatales > Ophiostomataceae > Ceratocystiopsis > Ceratocystiopsis minuta. The sequence goes on along the minus strand of LZPB01000154.1, from coordinate 37,671 downwards.
CCTCGTCGCCGGCTGGCAGCTGCCGCCCCGGCCGCGCTCGCAACCATCCGCTTCCCTACAACGGGATGCATCGCCTCTTCCTCCGCTTCAGCGGCCCGCCCAGAGGTGCTGCGGCGCTGCCGCCGGCCCCGTTGAACGTGACGCCGCTGCTTGGTGTGTTGCGGCCGCGGCCCGTCGACCCGGCCGACGCTGCGGCGGCCTGCATCTCGAGCGTCTGGCGGTCGTTGGCCACCACGGTCAGCAGCGCCTGCTCAAAGATCTCGTCGACGCCCTTCATCTCCTTGCTGCTGCACTCCATGTACTGCGCTTTCATCTTCTTGGCCACCGCCAGTCCTTGCTCCGTCGTGACCGGCGTCAAGCCCTGTGTCTTGAGCATGTCGATGCACGTCTTCTTGAACCGGAGATCTGACTTGAGGCCGACCAGGACCAGCGGCGTGTACGGGCAGAAGTGCAGGACCTCGGGGTACCACTTTTCCGACACGCGTTAGCACAGAGAAGGGGGGAAAAGATGTCGAAAAGGGGCAGAACAGAGCCCGGTTACCCACCTTGTCCATCACGTTCTCCAGCGAGTTGGGGCAGTCAATCGCAAAGCAGACAAAGATCAGGTCCGTCTCGGGGTACGACAGCGGCCGCAGCCGGTCGTACTCTTCCTGGCCGGCCGTGTCCCACAGCGCCAGCTCGACTGTCTTGCCCGACGGCCGGTGGGTGGGATACGTGATGTAGTTTTCAAAGACTGTCGGCACATATTTCTGGAGGGAGTCAGTCGTCTCTCTTGAGTTTTTTGTCTCCCCCGTTCAAGCCAACGCACCTCCGGGAAGTAGCCCTGGCTGTAGCTGATCAGCAGGCACGTCTTGCCGCAACCGCCGTCGCCCACCACGACAATCTTCTTGGAGTAGGACGGGGGCTCGGTCATGGCTGTGGCGGACGACTCGCGGCCCGACGAGGCCGAGCTGACGGTGGTGCCTGCGCTGGACCGTGCTGGCCGGGCGTCCCGCCGGTCGCTTGTTGTGGGCTGTCGCTGGATGCCGTAGTCCAATGTGTCGCGGGCGGGTTGTTGGTAGTAGGAGTTTCGGTAGTTGGTCGCCATGGCGGCAAGAAAAGGAAGGATAAGAAAAACGGAAGAAAGAACAAAAAAAGAAAAGAAAAAGAGAAAAAAGAAAAGAACACGCAGGCCCTGCCTGGGATCGCGAGCAGAAACGATCTGTAGATGGCTGGCGATACTCGATAAGAGAAACTTTAGATGGCGTGGCCGTAAAAGAGCGGAAAAGAGGCGATCTCCTTGACGCTGGAGGACAATGGAGGGAGCAGTGAAAGAATCGAAAGGACAATGCGAAAATCGAGGGTTTTCCTGAGGAATGAAGTGGGCACTTTATTCTTCACGACTTTCGCGTGGAAGGGGGGAAGGAACGAGGAGAGACAAGAAGAAGAGGAAAGAGCTGCCGTTGACGTTTTGCCTGTTTCGTCCACCCCCCCCCGGGCCCGTTCACCGGGCAACGGCGTCAGCTGGGCGTTGCGGGAGTGATGCGAGGCCGTGGTCCGTGCGGGGCGAAACGCGCGCCTCGATCTAGCACGGGGGCAGCAGCAGCCAAGCGTGAGTTGGTGAAAATTCCCCGTTTCCGCCTTTTTTTCCCTGCTTTTCGTCCGTCTTTTCTTTTTTGCCCTTACGCTCGCCCCCGTATCGCATTCTTTGCCTTTCCTCTCTCCAAGGAAAGCGAGGGGCCAGCGCCTGTCGTTCCTTTGTCGTCTGCCTTTTTTTCTCGCAACGCTCGCCTTTCCCTTGTTTTTGCCATGGCCAGCAAATACGTCACCCTCGTCTCGGCCGAGGGCTTCGAGTTTGTCGTCCTGCGCGCTGCCACGGCCGTCAGCCCCGTCATCAAGCGCATGCTGGACCCGGCGAGCCAGTTCGCCGAGGCCAAGACGGGGCGCTGCACGTTTCCCGAAATCAGGTAAGGAGACCAGCCGGGGGGGGGGTGTGTGTGTCTCAGCTGCTGGACCTTTGTCCTGGGCCTGGCCGTCTGTGATGAAGAAGCGAGAATCGACCGGAACCACTGGCCTGGGTCGGCCGCCTCGCCCGAGCCGGACCGGACCCAAGGTGTCCTTTCGGGGCCGCATGGGCGTTGCTCTACACTTGACCTGAGATGGTCTCTATTTTTTTCCTTTCTTCTTGTTTTCTCCGCCCCCCTGCATTGTTGTCCTCTTGGCCTGTCCTCGACCTGACTCGGCTTCACAGCGCTCCCGTCCTCGAGAAAGTTGCCGAGTATTTCCAGTACTGGTACAAGAACCGCGACAAGGAAGACGTCCCCGACATGGAGATCCCGACGGAGCTGTGTCTGGAGGTGCTGATGGCGGCCGACTACCTCGGCATGGACAGTGCGTTTCTTTGTTTCCCCAGCGCCCCCGTTTCAGAGACAGTTCTTCTGACAACATGCCCTGCTCTCTACAGGCCTGGAATGAGCTGATGTTTAAACCCCAAACCCCAAACATTAAACCCACACCACGAAACACGATCCACGCGGACGGAACCAGCGGGCCTTGCTCCTTGATTTCCTGGACATCTGCCTCCGACCGCCGTCTGGTGATCGATGGACGACAACTGGCTCGCCGTGTGACGAGCAGAGACGTGCATTTTCTGCATTCCTCCATCCAAAGGAGACCGACGACCACCATGGCTCGGTCCAGAAGGAAATCGAGATGCCAGAGAGGGCGCCTTCACGGTGGTTCGTCGGATCAAGCCGGACCAGTGGTCCGCCGTGCCGCACTGGAGAGGCCCGGACGCCCCGATACCCCCGTATAGATGTATTCGGTATTAGGTGGACGGCTTTTTGACGGCCTCCCCCCTTCCTGCTCTGCACCCATCGGTCGCACTCTCAACCGTGCCTGCTCGCCTGTCGGCCTGAGCCTTTCATGCTCTGTCCGCTGGCGTGCGTGCCGTGCGACCGATGGCAGAAGAAACCCGGCCTCCACACTCTGCTTGACTCCTTTACCAATCCGTGGAGATCTCGCTTTTATGAGAGGGGTCACATTTTCATGACTAGAAGAGAATTCATACTGATTTCGTTACGAATGCATTCCTTTGCGTGTTCGAGACTGTCGTAGCCGCCTGGGAACAGAGGCAAGACACGTCAACCAGATGCGTCACATTATAAATTGATTCATCCTATGCATACAAAAAGCTATTCATTCATATGGAGTATCAACATTTTTTTTGTTCTTTTATTCTTTTTTTTTTCTTTGCTGTGCCAAACTGCTTATGCTGTGTTCAGCTTGATGGCAACCGACTTGGTCTGCGTGTAGTTTGCCAGCGCCGCCTCGCCGAGCTCGCGGCCGATGCCCGACTCCTTGAAGCCGCCGAACGGCAGCTGGTGGTGCAGGGCGTTGTAGCCTGGAAAGGGGGGGGAGGGTTAGTGTTCTATCCTGTGCGGGGAGAAGAAGAGGAATGATGGAATACGTACAGTTCACCCACACGGTGCCGGCACGCAGCTCGTTGCTGACGCGGATGGCCGTGTTGAGACTGGTGGTGTGGACGCCCGAGGCCAGGCCGTAGTTGGTGTCGTTGGCGAGACGGACGACGTCGTCAATGTCCTTGAACTTGGCAATGGCGACGACGGGGCCGAAGATCTCCTCGCGCATAATGGTCATGTCCTGCTTGACGTCGGCGAAGATGGTGGGCTGGATGAAGTAGCCCTTGTCGCCGTGGCGGCCGCCGCCGGTGACGAGGCGGGCGCCCTGCTCCTTGCCGACCTTGATGTAGCCCATGATGCGGTCGTACTGCAGCTTGCTGACCTGCGGGCCCTGGAAGGTGTCCTCCAGAAAGGGGTCGCCGACCTTGTTCTTCTCGGCGCGGGCCTTGAAGGCCTCGACAAACTTGTCGTAGATGGTCTCCTGGACGTAGACGCGCGTGCCGGCGCAGCAGGTCTGGCCGTGGTTGTAGTAGATGCCGAGGTTGACGGACTCGATGGCGGCCTCGATGTCGGCGTCGTCAAACACAATGTTGGGCGACTTGCCGCCCAGCTCGAGCGTGACCTTCTTGAGGTTCGACGCGGCGGCGGCCTGCATGATGGTGCGGCCGACGGCGGTCGAGCCGGTGAAGGCGACCTTGTCGATGTCCATGTGGGACGAGATGGCGGCGCCGGCGACGCGGCCGAAGCCGGAGATGACGTTGAGCACGCCGGGCGGGAAGCCGGCCTCCTTGACGAGCGCGGCAAACGCCAGCGCCGACAGCGGCGTCTGCTCGGCCGTCTTCATCACAATGGTGTTTCCGGTGGCCAGCGCGGGGCCGATCTTCCAGGCGAACATGAGCAGCGGGAAGTTCCAGGGGATGATCTGGCCGCACACGCCCAGCGGCTCTTGCCGCGTGTAGTGGAACATGTCGGGCGCAATGTCAATGGTCTTGCCCTCGATCTTGTCGGCCCAGCCGCCGTAGTAGCGGATGCAGCCGACGACGGCGCCGACGTCGCCGCGGGCCAGCGTGATGGACTTGCCGTTGTCGAGCGACTCGAGCGAGGCTAGCAGGTCCAGGTTCTTCTCGGCCAGGTCGGCCAGCTTGAGCAGCAGGACGCTGCGCTCCTGCGGCGTGACCTTGCGCCATGTGGTCTCAAAGGCTTTCCGCGCCGCCTTGACGGCTGTGTCGACATCCTCCTCGGTGGCCTCGCTCACGGAGCAGATCACCTCCTCTGTGGCAGGGTTGATGACCTCAAAGGTCTTGCCCTTGGCGCCGGCCACGAACTCGTTGTTGATGAAACTGAGGGATGGGTGGTCAGCCGCGTTCAGGAGGAGGGGGCCTTGCAGGGGTTGGCTTTTTATGCACTTACAGACCAGTGTTGAGCGTGATCTTGCCCGTGAGGGGCGTTGTCAGCTCCGCAGTCAGCTTGGGGGCCATGGTGTGTGTGTGTGTGAGGGAGAGAGAGAGGGCGTGTTGTGGATGTGTGTGTGTGGTGAGAAGGGATGCTTTTTGTGTGAGGCGTGAGGAGAAGAAAGGACGGAATGCTGGAATGCAGAACAAGGAAGGCGCAGAAAAGAACAGGTCCTTTTATAGCAGGAGCCGCTTCGTTTAAAGCGGGGATATGACGCTTGTCGCCATCTCGGGTCAATGGTGCGCGGCGAGCATTGACGGGCACAGGACGGAGCCTGCAACGGCGTGCAGGCAATTATCCCCCCTCTCTGCGGGCCACGGCGACGGTCCCTGCGGGCAACGTCGTTTTTTGCGGGCTACGGGGAATGCTCGGAGGCGCTTGACGCAGGTTTTGCCTGCGATCCCCGCAGCCCCAGATCAGCTGCCGCACTTTTACGGGGGGGGGTACCATCTTGGTCCATCTTGGCCACCCCTCCAAACGGATCCGCAGCAGCTAGCGCCTCGCTGTGCGGACGCCGGAAGCATCTGGAGAGACTGGGACTGTCGTTCCCCAGATAGCATCCATAGTAAGCTTACGTCAGCAGCGCTGACAGTGCCAGCACCCTTAGGCCAGCGCCTACGCGGCCGGGATTCCAGTGCTGGGCTATCTATCTATAACTACCAGCAACTCAGCCTTGCGCGGCGTGTCGAACCCCGACACAAAGTCAGCCGTCGACGTGATGGGGGCCACCCAATGCCGTTGAATTCCATTACTCCGCACATTCTATACTACTCGTAGTGCTGACACCCAGGCTGCGGCCGAGCGGCTCCGCTGTAAGATTCCCCAACCCACACTAGCCCGATCAAGACTAGCGTGTCATGGGGTCAGACTCTATGTTCACCTGCCTGTCGCACCGCTGCCGCAGGCACCCTATCTGTACGCCCTTGGCGGGCGACAAAGCGGCTCCCCCGGCTGGCCTCCTCCCCGCCGGTGCGGAACGGCTCCGGAGAGTGCCCGTTGCTTTGAAATACACAGCCGCGGGGGAGGGGGACCCCGACAATGCGACGCCTGTCTCCGAGTAATCCGTGTCCACTGAGAACGATCAGAGTCTTGCAGAGCCGTTTCCAGCCTGCCATCTCCTCGGCCGTTTCGTATCTCTTTTGTTGCTTGTGCTGTGCAATGCGACTCGTATCGCTCCCTTTGTCGCTTGTGCAGTGCGGCCATCCCGCCATCGTGCCGCAAACTCTCTTCGCCGCCATACTCGTACTGCAGAGAGACTCACGGCCACGATGTGACGGCCTCGGCCACTGCTGCTGTGCTCTCAGCCACAGCTGCCGTCGTGTAAGACAAAAGGAATGAAAAATTACTGATCAGGTACCCGGTCTGAAAAAGGTCCTTCCCGTTCCTCTTCGCATGGTCGAAGCCTACAGCACCAGTAATCAAAATATGTCAGCAACACTGAACTCCTCTTCCTGTCACTCGCCACCGAGAATATACACGTAGTCTGTTCGTCATGTCGTCCAAATATCCCGTTTTCATTACGTCCCCAGCATTCTGTGTATCGACCGGCAAAAAGCGGGGAAGCTCCTTGGGGCAAGATATAAGGGTACCGCGTTCGGATAAATGGCCGGAAAATCTCCATTTTTATTGATCCGGTCCTGTCCGCCTTCCTTTCTCGCTCATCTGCCCGCCGACTTCCTCTTGCTCTCGTCAATTCGACACCCTCAAACGCAACGACCACCGGCTCCTGGTATCTCCATCTTTCCCCATCTTCATCCTCGCTATCGAACATTGAGCAATTGTTGGTTTATTCCAGCGTGTTCGCTGCATCCCGCCATGGCTCTCGGCGAGGGCGCCTCGGCCCCCGCGCCACCCGACCCTTCGGACGGCATTGCTAGCGAACGCCCATCCCTTCACACGCCTCCCCCCAGCACGGCCAACCTGGCTGCCACAGCCGATGGCCCCAGCACCGCCGCAGACATCAAGACAGAAGTGTCTGCCACCCAGTCTACCCCGCCCTTCTCCTCCATCGCGCCTGTCAAAGCCGAGTCGAGCGCGGCCTCTTCACACATGAAGCTAGACCAGGTTGCGCCTGCAAGCCAGGCGGCTTCTGCAGCCTCCAATCCCAGGGCTTCTGCCCCCAGTACTTCTTCCTGGACCCTTGACAAGTCTCTCCAGTCTTCGCTGCAGGCCTCGCTCAGCGCCTCACTCAGCGCCCTCAAGCGGGCGCGCGAGAGCCGCGAGCCGTCTACTGCAAACGACAGCACCGACGACAACGAGCAGGGCGCGCGGAAGCGGCCCCGGACAGACGCCGCAACCCCGCCGCTACAACGACCTTCGCCGCAGGCGGAGGCCCAGCCTCCAGCCGCCCAAGCAGCACCGACTGCGGCCACGACCAAGCCGTCTTCCTCCACCGGCCTGGACATCAACGCCATGCTCAGGTCCGCGCTCGGCTCTTACAGCGCAAGGGCTGCGCAGTCGGCTCTATCCAAAGCACAGTCCCCGCCGCTGCCGCGATCACCGGCCGCTGCGACTGCTGCCGCGCCCACCCCGTCTCCTGCTCCCGTGCTTGCGCGCATGGCCTCCGCCGGTCCCTCACTGTCTCCACCGTCCTCAGCACATCCGGCAGCAACGCCTACGCCGCCTCCGCCCGACATGTCCGCTGCTGCGCTAGCTCGTGCGAAGTCTGCAACTCCCGCGCGCGAGTCGACCGGCGGCAGCCCGTTGTTCCCGAAACGAATGCGCTTTTCCAAATACCCAACCTACATTGTGCGGTCCATGGGCCTTCCTTTGCTAGGAAGCTTGGTAAGCAAATGCGCGCTTTTCGGACTCTTTCATTTGACAGTGGCTGCGAGGGGAAAGGCCTAACGTATCGATCGAATGTAGGCCGTGCAAGTTCTCTACGCGCAGAGCGAGAAAGAAAACATCGACGGCATCCGCTCTGGGGCAAGCACCGTCAATGGCGACAACAACAAGAGCGGCGCTTCGTCCGAGTCCGTGCGCGTCTATACGTCGCTTCTGGCTGCTTTCCGCAGCACGCGGCGCCTCTTCTCGGAGACAGCGTCGATCCTGCTCCCCGAGGAACTCGAGATCAAGGAGCTCGGCGACCAAGAGACCATCCAGATGGCCAACATGGCGACCATCTGCGCCAGCGCCATGGCCGCCGACGACGTGCCACTCATCGACATGCACGACCACTTCCTCATGACCTTTCTGCCCGAGTCCGGCGCGCTGACCAGCGATCTCGGCGCGCTGTTTCTGAGTCTCAAGCTGCGCACCATTGCCCATCAGCTGCAGCAGCTCTCCGACGACCAGCAGCGCGGCCGCTTCCTCGAGCGTCTGTTCCCTGCCGACGCCGACCTCGAGGACCAGCTGAAGCAGCTGCACCCGGACGTGCCGACCCTATCTGAGGCGGAGCACCAATTTCGCAAGGACATGGCGGCCGCAAAGGGCCGGCTTCTCGAAGCCCTCCAGTCCGAAGAAAAGAGGCGTATGTCTTTGCTTTGAGTGTAGACGCCGCCGTGTGTGTTGATCTGCTAACTGTGTTGCATAGGAGCTCTGGTGGATGCCTACCCCATGCAGGGCTTTCGGGACGAGCTGAGCACCTATCTGCGAACCAATGTAGACGTGATTCTACGCTATGCCGAGACACACGGCATTGAGATCCCGGAAACGGAGGACGACGTCACCGCGGAGGAGCCGCCACCGACAAATGCAGCAACCAGCAAGGCGGGCGCAGCAGCACTTGGTGGTGACGCGGACAAGGACCGTGGTGACACGAGCAGGCGCCTAAGCTGCAATGGCATGGATGCGGGCGCAACAGCAACACCGAAACCGTCGGTCGAGGGTCTCAATCGGGTGATCCAAGACGCGATGCAGAGCAGTGCTGCTGCGGCCCAGAGCACGCAACTGTCGAGAGCGTTCCAGGCCATGGCTGCGGCGCAGGCCGAGTCGAGTGCCAGGAAGGAGAAGAGCGCGACGGCCGCACCAGCGACCGGCTCGTCTGACGTGACCGGCCTGTCCATGCTGATCAAGCAGCGGCTCAACGAGAAGGCGCAGGCAGCACAAGCAGCACAGGCGGCACAAGCGGCACAAGCAGCACAGGCAACACAGGCCGCGCCGACACAAGTCCCGCCGACACAAGGACAGCCGCAGTCGCCCGTCGCCGCTGCCAACGGTGGGTTTTTGTTTTGTTATTGTTTTTTTTGTGGCCGAAGGAGGATCCCGTCGGTCTTTGCTGTGCTTGCTCACTAACGTTTTCGTTCCACTGGTACAGCCGCCCTCAACAGTATGCAAAATACGTACGCAGCCCAGCTGGCGTTGTACAAGAGTCGCACGCCGTCGTTTGCGTCTGCGCCAGCACAGCAACAACCGTCGCCGCCTAAAAGCAGCGGTGAGGCGGGCAGCCACGGCATGACGCGAGACGGCTCTACGGCCTCGGGCGTGGGCGCACTGTCCAAGGCGGACCACCCGACCAGTATGACGAGCTATTCGATGGGCGGGACATCGGTGCCTGCGTTGCCGCCGAACCAGTCATCGCCGAGTTCGGTGCTGTATCAGCGTGCGCGGCAGGCGGCTGTGGTCAAGATGACGGCGTACACGCGGCGGGAAGGCCTGCATAGCACGCGGCGGCCGTGGTCGCCGGAGGAGGAGCAGGCGCTGATGACGGGACTGGACATGGTGCAGGGCCCGCACTGGTCGCAGATCCTGCAGCTGTTCGGGACGAACGGGACCATCTCAGACATTCTCAAGGACCGCAGCCAGGTGCAGCTCAAGGACAAGGCGCGCAACCTGAAGTTGTTCTTCCTCAAGGCCAACTCGGAGATGCCGTACTACCTCAAGTGCGTAACGGGCGAGCTCAAGACGCGCGCGCCCGGCCAGGCTGCGCGCAAGGAGGCGGCCGAGCGGACGCGGTCGACGACAGAGGAGGAGCAGGCGCGCGTGCAGGGCATTATGACACTGGCGGGTGGGCTGCAGAACAAGGCGCCGGCGCCGGCGGCGACGACAACAACGTCAGCGACAGCGATGACGACGACGATGCCCAAGGCACAGCAACCCTTGGCGCCGAAGACGCCACTGCCTCTACCAGCCATGGCCGCGGGTGGCGGGCCAGATCGGCCCACGCCAGGCCAACACCCGCACCTGCAGCCGCTGCAGCAACTGCAACCGCAGCAAAAACTGCAGCAACTTCAGCCGCAGCCGCCGGCATCGCCGCTCCTGCAGAAGCAGCAGCAGCAGCAGCAGCAGCAGCAGCAGCAGCAGCAGGCCCTCCGCTACAGCTCGCCGTCGATTGTCGCTGGGGCTCCGGAGAGTGGGATGGCCGTGCTGCGGGCCAAGATGGTGGCACTGGCGGCCGTGCAGCACACGCTCAGTGCCGCCAGCGGAAAGAGCGCGGTCAGCGGGGGGGCCGCAGCAGAAGCACCGGTAGCAGCCCATCGGGGATCGTCGCCCGCGCAGACGCCGCAACAACAGCAGGACGCGGGCGGTGGCCTGCCGCCACACCATCTCGCGACGGGGCTGTCTGGCAGCGGCAGCAGCCCCGGCAGTGGCAGCGGACACGCGGCGGCCGTGCCGGTGCAGGCCAAGGGGGACGACCCGCTGTGGCGGCTGCAGCATCTGCAGGCGGAGACAAGAGGGGGCGGCGGCAACGCAGCGGACAGCGGCGGTGCTGCGACGCCCGAGCCAGCAGGCGATGCGTTGCTGTCGGCGGCGGCGGCGCAGGTGCAGCGGCTGGCCGAGGGAGGCAGCCATGCGGCCAACGGCCACAGCAGCTCCGTGTCGGCCGGGACGCCGGCGGCATCGACGCCGACGGTGCGGACGGTGTCGCCCACGCGGTCGGCGACGCCCGGGTCTGCGCATCCGCCGACGACGGGCACGGCGGCTGAGACGGCACCGACGACGACGACGACGACGACGACGACGACGACGACGACAACGACGGCCGCCGCCGCAGTGGTGGAGCCGGAAGAGACGCCCGAGGAGGCAGTCATGCGACGCCTGCAGGTGGCGCTGCCTTCAGCTCTCGGATGAAGAAGGAGGAGGGGCGGGTGGGTGAAGAGACCAGAGGACGACATGATGATACCCTATGATGGCGTTGTTGTTTTTCTTTTTTTTTTCTTTTTCTTTTTTTCTTCTTTTTTGTCGTTTCTTGGATTGTATTTTCCCTGGCGTGGGCTGCCATGTCCTTTATTGGGCTATCTTGTCCTTTATTCTTTTCTTCTTTTCCTGTAAACCACTAGAGTTCGGTAAGATAGAAATAGAGGATCTTGTTCCTTGCACGCACGCGAATTGTCTTACACCCTTCGGTGGTCGCCCGCTGTGCCCGCCTCTTATTCGCAGGGCGACAGCGTCCTGCAGGTGCTAATGCAATGCAGCCGGCGATCCCAACGATCGGCGCTCCCCACCCCGTTCATGCTCTGTACGGTCAACCGTTGTATGACAGGCCGGTTGCACGGAGCCTTGTATTGTTTTCTTTTTCTTTCTTTTCTNNCCCCCCCCCCCCCCCTCCGCGATCGGTGGCGTTGACCGACAAGGGGGAGGCGCAGAGCCTCCTTCCCGATCGCCTTTTGGTGGCCTCTGACACCCCGTGATTCTTTTCCCTGGCCACCCCACCCCCTTCTTTCGTTTTGTTCCCTTTGTTCCTTTTTTTTTCAGCCGCTCTCATTCGGTGCCTGCTGCCGACGGTACCCATGGCTTGTTCTTTTTCTGTGCAAGGCTGCCGGGCACAGCCAGTGAGGTCATGACTCCTTTTTTTTATGGCTTGTATATTTGATTGTACTTGTAATTTTGATGTTGTTTTTTTTTGGCTCTTACGAATCTTCCTGCCTGTTCTTTTTGCTCGGTCGGTCGCCTATCGGGACGGCGGACACTCTTGTGTACCTTGGATTCTGCACATTCTCTTTCCTTTCGTCTGTCCTCCTCGCCTGTTTGCCCCCCCCTCCTCCTCCGCCTCCCCCCCCTCGTTGCGTTGAGTGCTTGCGTAGACCTGCCTGGCCGCGTGGTGGGCGAAGCAAGGACGCGCGCGCAGTCACCGAGGTCCTTTGCTGTGACGAGGCTGCCTTGTTGGGGAAGGGCTGGTGGGAGGAAAACGTATAAAAGCGGCGAGGTGTTCACAATCTTTTGTTGTATCTCTCCTCTTGTTTTTCTTCCTCTTCCACTTTGATAAAACATCCGCTTCTGCCACATCTCCTCCAAAAATACCCAGCATCGTGAACAAAGACGTTTCATACAGCTGCACCTCGTCAAAGACCAACAGCCAAATAAAGATACAGAACAAAGAACAAAGGCTCCTGAGAAAAGGGCCAAAACAAAGACCATAAACGGGCGGGCCGCATCCTAGCTGCCGCGAGCGACCTCGAGAGCCAGGCGAGGAAAGGAAAACAAAGGAAGCAGAAAAGGCGCCTATTCCGTCGCCACCGTCACTGTCCGCGGCCAAGGGATATAAAGAGGCGCTGTTCCCGTCTTGTTGCTCTCGTCCTCACAACAGACAAGCACCCATCCTCTCTGAAGCTTCCCGGATAAAAATCATCACCATCACCAGCGATCCTCTTTGAACCTCCTCGAGAACTACCACCACCACCACCATCACCATAATCTCCATCACCCTCACCATGTCGCGCTGGGCCGGTCTCTCCGGCTCTGCCTACAGCAGCCGCGACTACGCCCCCCACGGCGACCACCACCACCGCCTGTCGTCGCACCGCGCCAGCGCCAGCACCACCGCTGGCCGCCGGGCGTACGCCTCCGACTATCATTACGACTACGACCGGTCGCCGCCGGCCTCACCGCCGCCCACGACGCGCGTGTCGTACCGCGGCGGCCACGGCCGCACGGCGCCGGTGTCGTCGTCGTCGGCGCCGGCGACGCACCACTACCGCAGCTACTCCCGCTACTACCCGGTGACGACGACGACGACGACGACGACGCCGCCCAAGACCAAGACCAGGTCCAAGACGAGCGCGGCCATGCCGGTGGCCGCGCCCGCGCGCCTGCCGGCCGACCGCCGCGACAAGCACGTGCACTGGGACGACGAGACCTTTGGCCACCGCGGCAGCGGCGGCGGCCGCGGCAGTGGCCACGGCCGGAACAGCAGCAGCCGCAGCGGCAACGATGCCTACCGCCAGCGCTACGCCGCCGACGACGGCGGCCACCACCGCGGCCCGTACCGCAGCGGCAGCGGCAGCGGCAGCAGCGGCGGCGGCGTCCGCCCGCGCACGACGTACGCCGATCCGTCGCCGCGGGTCGTCGCCGCGGCGGTGGCGACCGAGAGCACGTCGCGGCGGCGGCAGCAGCAGCCCTCCTACCACGCCCAGCCGGCCCGGGCGGCGGCGGGCGACACGTTCTACGCCCGCACGTATGCGGAGGAGACGCAGCGGCGGGCGCGCAAGACGACGGGCGGGCGGTGGTAGTATGCCTGCGTTGGGTTTTTTCTGATTTTCTGATTTTCTGATTTTTTTTTGGCTTTTCTCTCTTTAATTGTTTTTCGTTTTACTCCTTTTTTTCCTGTGTTCTATTTCTATTTTTATTTTCTTGGCATATGCGTTGAGTTTGGTCTTGCCTTTCTTCGGTGTTTTGGTCCTGCTCTGCGACAGCCACTGTTTGCGGTGCTTTCCGCGGTGATTTTCCCTTTGTCTATGTCCTCGAAATAGGAATAAAACCCAAAAATACGTGTGCAAGATGCATGCTCTCTCTGTGAACAAAGCCAACCCCCCTGTAGCCTACGGGTTGGCGACTCTCTTAGCGATCGTCGTCTCCTTCCTCGTTCTTTCCAACTCGACAACATACAGAGTGCCCGATGGGGCAGGTGGGGTAGCTCTGTGGCTGTAATCTCACGCATCTTTTCTGCGCGCAGGCGCCTTCAGTGATTTGCTCGCGCGGCCGACAGTGGACGATCCGCTGCGCCGCCCCCCCCTAAAGCGCGCTGGCGCGCTGGCTGAGCCGCTGGTTGACGACGGTCGGCGGGAAGTCCCTTGCGCCAGTCCAAGACAAGTAGGTGCTGCGGGGGGGGGCGTGTTGAAGCAAAGAAATTGAAACAAACGTCGCGTCCCGCGCGTCCCACAGAGAGGGAAGGAACCATGCATGCATACCCGCCAAATGGGTAAAGGGTAAAGCACGGATGAGAAGCAGCGGGCAAAGTGGCCGGGAAGCCAAAACAACACGGAGCTAAAAAAAGAACAAGAGAACAAGAACGAGCAAAAAACGAACAAAAAAACGAACAAGGGGGAACCGCAGAGTCTCGACGGCATGCTTGCCCGACACCGGACGACGCGGCGATGAGTCACAGACGGGATGGGAAGAAGGGCGAAGAAGGAGGAAGAACAAAGAACCGGAAAGGGAAATGAAGAATGCCTGGCAAGGGAAAAGGCACATGGACGCCCCGGCAGCGAGTCGCATGCCAGCAAAGCCATTGGCTGCGCACACTGCCACGGCCCCTAAGGGGAAGGGGGGTGAGGGGGGTGAGAAACGACGAGGGACGACAGACGAAACAAGGGCATGGAGCGTTCTCGGGCCGCTGCGCAACCCATTCCAGTGAGACGAGACACGCAAATGACAAGCAGGGAACAGAGAAACCAAGACAGCGAGGCAAACGGCCGGGAAGAAGGGAAGCAGAACGAACGGTCTTGTCCTCCATCGCACAACTCGACGACGACGACGACGAC
>LZPB01000154.1:5722-22905 GCA_001676865.1 Ceratocystiopsis minuta | reverse complement strand
CCCCCCTCCCGCCGCAGCCACCACGGGTGCGGGTGTGCCTGTGCAAACGCACCGCCCGAGGGACGGCTCTGGTCCGCAGGCAGCTGCCGTCCGCCGGGTGTCCTACACGGCCACGAGGCGAGCAGCAAACAGGCGACCAGGCGACCAGGCGACCAGGCAAACAGGCAAACAGGCAGAAGGGCCCGGGCCCCTTGCTTCCGTTTTCTTTTCTCTCGCGGCTCCCCTTCTCCTCTTCTCTTTCCTTTTTCCTCTTTCCTCCTCCTCTTCTTCTCTCCCCCCTTCTTCCTCTCTCCCTCCACCCTTCTCGTCTTGTCCGTGCTCCTCCGTGCCCCATCCTCTGTTGATACCGCCCCTGCCCCTTTCTCCTGCTTCACTTTGACCACATCAAACGCAAAACCCACCCTTGGCCATCCCTCGGCTTCTCTTCGACTTTCCTCGGGCCTCTCCACATCCACCAATACAACAGTCCGGAAAAAAGGCCCGTTCTCCAGCGTTGGGCGCAACCCCTGTCGCGTCGGAGCCCAATCGTCTTGGCCTCTCAGCCTTGCCAGCTGCCCAACGGCCCGCCCGCACTTCGAGTCCAGAGAACCGGCTTTTCTGCTCTTTCTCCGCTGCTTCTGCCTTTCCCTCTGACGCTCTTTCTCGTGTGCGCGTGTCTCGCTCGCCCGCTTTCCAACCGCCCGGTTCAGCCCGTGCCGCACGCACCCCTGCCCGCTCCATCCTGCATTTCCCGTTTCCGGCGACGCACGACTCTCTTTTGCGTTTTTGCTTTTTTTGAATTTTCTTATAAGTCGCCCACCTTTCCTCCCCCCCCCTTTGGGCACCACTGCAGCAACTCCACCTCCGTGCCTGCATTCCCTTTTCCCGCCACCCAGTCAGAAGAAGCAAAAGCGACAAACAAAATTCTGCGTCTTTATCTGCTCGTCCGCTCGCCCTCCTGCATTCCTCCCCTCGCAACCACACCGCGGGCACTTGACTCTCTGTCGCTCTGTTGCCAGAAGCATCCTCGTGCAGCAGTGTCGGCTCATCTTGCATGAACACACCACCCCAAACAGGAACCCCAATCCCGCAGGAGGCACCGGTTGACACTAGCACCGGACGCAGACAAACCCATACGGACCAAAGAGAGCAACGGAACAGGAACCGCTCCAAGGCACACATTCCCATTCCCACGCTTTGCACGCACACACACGCACGACACACAAGGAGAGTCCACCCACCCACTGGACAGGTAGAGAGAGAAGCAGAAGAGGCCATATGACGCGGGGGCTCCCCACGTGCAGGATGTCCGAACGCAAAAAGGTCAACTTTAGCACGTCGCCGCCGCGGAACCGTGACGGCGGCGGCGGCGCCAGCAACGGCGCCAGCAGCTCCAGACATGACTCGGCCAGCAGCAGCGACTATGGTGGCAGCCGCACCAGCAGCCGAGCAGACCAGTGGGATGATCTCGTCGCCGCCAAGGAACACTGGAAATCCCGAGCCCAGGATCTGGAAAAGGAAGTGAGCCGGCTGACCAAGCAGCTCTCCGAGGTCCAGGCCAAGTGGCAGGACGCCGTGGACCGCAACGAGCAGCTGGAGGACGACTATGACACGCTCGCCGGGGACAACGATGCCCTGGTCAAGGACATGGACGGCCTCAAGGACGAGAACGACTCGCTGCGCGAGGACCTGGCCAAGGCCAACGCGCGCATCAACGAGATGCAGAGCATCTTCCCGCTGCCCGCGCCCCCCAAGGCCGGCAGCGCCCACAGCAGCAGCAGCAGCCCGCCGCTGCGCCGGTCGGGGCACAACCTGCAGGATGAGAACGACTCGCTGCGCGAGGACCTGGCCAAGGCCAACGCGCGTTTCAACGAGATGCAGAGCAAGTTCCCCCCCTCCGATTCGTCGGCCCCCAACGGCTCCGGCGGCGGCGCCCACCGTTCGGGCTCCGCGTCCACCGGCGGCAGCCGGGTCTCCGAGCCCAAGTCGTCGTCGTCGTCCTCGTCCCGCCACGGCAGCTCGTCCAAGGAGAGCAGGGGCCACGGCCACGGCGGCAGCGGCGGCGGCGGCGGCAGCGGCAGCAGCAGCCACAGCAACGGCAGCAGCCACGGCAGCAGCCACAGCAGCGGTCACAGCAGCGGCCACAGCCACAGCAGCTCGCGCGCCAAGGCCGGCAGCGGCAGCACCAACAGCAGCACCAGCACCGCCCGTGTCTCGCGGCAGGCCAGCAAGCACGACCACGAGAGCACCAAGGACGACCAGATGACACGCCTGGCCCAGCGCTTCAACCCCAAGGCCGACAGCCCCCACGACAGCGCGGTCGCCATTGTGGCCACGGGCGCCACGTCGCCGCCGCCGCCGACGTCCTCCTCCCACAGCAGCGGCAAGCACCACAAGAGCAACGGTGGGAACAGTGGGAACGGCAGCAGCACGAGCAATGGAAGCAGTGCGGCCGGTGCGGAGGGTGGCGGCGGCAGCGGCGGCGGCGGCGGCGGCAGTGGTGGTGGCAGCAGCACCGGCGGCGGTGGCGGCGGCAGCAGCAGCCGACCGCCGGTGCGGAGCAACAGCCTTCGCTATGTCGAGCCCTTTGGCCCCGGCGGCTCGCAGCGTCCCGGCGGCATGCTCCCGCCGTCGCCGGTGTCGCCCAACAAGGGCGTGCCGCGCACCGTGCCGCAGCCGATCGCCATGATGCCGCCGCCGCCGCCACCGCCGACGACCATGGCCCCGGCCGGCACGCACTACGGACACGGGCATGGCCCCGTGCCGACAGCACCGGCCTACTCGCCGTCGCAGCCCGTCTTTGGCGGGCCGCTGGCCCAGCCCACGCTCGTGTCGCCACGCGGCGACCTTGCCCAGAACGGCTATTCCACCCGGCCGATCCACCCGGCTGTCACGCTCTACGACGACGTGTCGGCCGACGCCTACCGGGCCGACGCCGTCTACTACGCCCCGGCCTATGCGCCGGTGCCGGACCCGCGGCTGGACCCCCGGCTCGCGCGGCGGTAGGGGTCTTTCTCGGGCTTTCTTCTCTTTTTTCGGGGCTATACACACGACGGAAAACGGGCACAAACAACCACGTGGCAACACAACAAGGGTAGACAAGAGGCAGAGCACCCTGCACGGCGTTACTTTTTATGTTTCTTTTCTTTTTTTCTTTTCCTTTTTTGATTTTTCTTCTTCTTTCACTCCTGTATTCCCCCCCTTGGCTTTGGGGGGGTTTTCTGTATACCACAACCAAATGTAATGTCCACACGGGATAAAAGGAGGAACGAGAGGGAGGGAACTGGGCAACTATAGATAGATCTGGCATGTATGGATTGGGAAAAGTGTACGTTAAACGGAGGACGAAAAGACTTGTTGACTTGGTCCGTGTAAGAGCCGTTCCGCACTGTGCTTCCGAGATGGTCCGTGCACGCTGGACGGGGGATCTGCCTTCGCAGCCCACCAAAGCCCAGCACGCCCACCTTTCACCCACTTTGGCCTGCGGTCGTATCCAGCCCTACCTGCGCGAATCGATCTTCCTTTTTGCCATCCGCCGATCATCGTCGCATCGAGCGAAGGACCAGCATGGGGAACAACGCCTCCTCGCCCAAGGCGGCATCCGGCACGGGGCCGCAGCAGCAGCAGCAGCAAGCGGGCCAGGCGGCGCAGCAGGGGCAGCAGCAGCAGCAGCAGCAGCACTACCAGCAGCACCAGCACCACACGCAGTACCAGCACCAGCAGCCGCCGTTGTCGTCGGGGGGGGCGGCGGCTGTGGCGCGGCCGTCGGGCAACCCGGTGCTGGTGCAGAACCAGCGGGTGGCGGCGGCGCCGCCGGAGCCGTCGATGACGCACGCGCAGGGGCTGACGGGCGGCGCGGTGTACAGCACGGCGGCGCAGGAGGCGGCGGCGGCGGCGGCGTCGGTGTCGGCGTCGTCGTCGCGCAGCGGGAGCGGGATGGTGCCGGCGCGGCCGACAGACATTAAGACGGGGCAGCCGGTGGCGGCGGCGGCGGCGGCGACAACAACGACAACGACGATGACGACGACGACGATGCGCGCGGCGCCCTACGACACGCCGGAGCCGCCGGTGAGCCCGTACGCGGACAGCATGGACATGCCGATGCTGGGGCACAACAGCAGCCTGCCGGACGTGTCGTACCTGACGCGGCCGCCGCGGCTGCCGCTGCCGATCGAGGAGGAGGTGCACACGCCGGGGTCGCCGATTATTGCGCCGCGGGAGGACGGCGAGCCGGTGGAGGGGCTGGAGGCGCTGGACGGCGGCGGCGGTGGGGGCAGCGGGGGCAGCGCGAGCGCGAGCGGCAGCGTGGGCAGTACGGGGGGCGGCGGGGGGCGGGGGGGCGAGACGGGCGGCGGTGGCGGCGGCAGCAGCAGCGGGGAGCGGCTGACGCACCGGTCGTCGACGCTGAGCTCGAACACGGTGGACGAGGACGACGCGGAGGAGCTGCGGGTGGACAAGACGCGGCCGACGGTGCCGACGCGGCTGGAGTGGAAGCGGGGGGGCGACAAGGTGTACGTGACGGGGACGATTTTCCAGTGGAACCGCAAGCAGCGGCTGCAGCCGGTGGAGGGGCGGCCGGGGGTGTTTGCAACGACGATCAACGTGCTGCCGGGCACGCACCACATCCGGTTCCTGGTGGACGGGCAGATGGTGACGTCGCGCGACATGCCGACGACGGTGGACTTTGGCAACAACCTGGTCAACTACATTGAGGTGGCGCCGCAGAGCACGCCGCCGAAGAGCGGTGGCGGGGCGGGCTCGGCGGCGGCGGCGACGGGGGCGGGGGCGCCCGTGCCGTTGGAGCAGCAGCGCCGCCACCACTCGCAGCAGCAGCAGCAGCGGGCGCGGGAGCAGCAGCAGGAGGTGCTGGAGTGGGAGCGGCAGGAGCGGCTGCGGCAGCAGCGCGAGCAGCAGCAGCAGGAGTTCCAGAAGCAGATGGAGGAGCTGGAGCTGGAGCACGAGCAGCAGCACCAGGAGCAGGAGTACCAGCAGCACCTGCAGGCGGAGCGCGAGCAGGAGCGGCAGCAGCGGCAGGCGGAGGAGCAGCAGCAGCTGCGGCAGCGACAGCAGCAGCAGCAGCAACAGCAGCAACAGCAGCAGCAGCAGCAGCGGCAGCAACAGCAGCCCCCTCCGGAGCAGCCGTCGGCGATTGTGGGCACGGCGACGGACGGGTCGGCGGAGCTGACGAACCGGCTGCCCAAGTGGAAGAGCGTGCCGGAGGCGGCGGCGTTCTCGACGGTGATGCCGCCGTACCTGGTGGACTACGACCAGCCGGACGAGTCGCCGCGGTTCCTGGCGGCGATGGCGGCGACGGAGCTGCTGCCGATGCCGCCGAGCCTGCCGGGGTTCCTGGGCAAGCCGATCCTGAACGCGGCGACGCTGATCAAGGACGACAACAGCGTGCTCAACATGCCGAATTACACGGTGCTGAACCACCTGGCGACGAGCAGCATCAAGCACAACATCCTGGCCGTGTCGGCGACGACGCGGTACAAGGACAAGGTGGGTGGGGAAGGAAGAAGAAAAAAAAACGAAAAAAAGAAGAAGAAAAAACTGACTCTCTAGTTTGTCACCAACATCATTTACAAGCCGACCGGGCTGGAGTAGCGGCTCCATCGACGGGCCTGTGCCGTGTGTTTCGGTCTGGTTTGTTTGGTTCTTTTTGCTTTGCTTTTTGCTTCTTGTTTTGCTGTCTCTTGGAAAGGGAGGGAGGGTATCGGGCGTCATTTCATTTTTCACCAGCACAAGATATACAGCAAATACCGCAGAATGCCACCAATGCAGCACGCCTCCTCAGCACCCCCTAGTCCTTGCGCCACGTCACCAGCACCTCGTCGGTGCGGAAGCGCTGGGTGCAGGTGGTGTCGGCCAGCGGCGTGCGGAAGCCGGTCTCAAAGGCAAGCAGGCCGGCGTGGGCGATCATGATGCCGTTGTCGATGCAGAAGCGCTCGTCGGTGGCGTAGACGCTGCCGCCGCGCGCGGCCGCCATCTGGCCCATCATCTGCTGCAGGCGCTCGTTGCAGCCGACGCCGCCGACGATGAGCACCTGGCGGCTGCCGACGTGGGCCATGGCGCGCTCGGTGATCTCGACGAGCATGGCGAAGACGGTCTCCTGCAGGCTGAAGCAGAGGTCGGCGGGCGTGATGGTGTGGACTTCGCCGTCGTCGTCGCTGCCGTCGGCCAGGGCGGCCGCGGGCGCCGGCCGGCCGGCGCGCATGTGGGCGGCCCACTCGTCGGCGCGGGTGAGCACGCCGGAGAAGGAGCAGTCCATGCCCTTGACGGCGTAGGGCAGGTCGAGCAGCAGCGGCGGGCGGTCGGGGGCGCCGGGGCGGTCGTCGCGGAAGGGCCCGCGCGCGAGCAGCTCGATGTTGTAGCCGGGGGCCGGGTCGTTGGACAGGCGCAGCGTGCGGGCGAAGCGGTCGAGGCAGTTGCCGACGGCGACGTCGAGCGTCTCGCCGAAGATGCGGTAGCGCTGGCCGGCGTACGCGATCACCTGCGAGTTGCCGCCGGACACGTACAGCACCACCGGGTGCGTCGCCCCCGTCACCGCCCGCCCCATCTCGATGTGCCCGACGCAGTGGTTGACGCCCACCAGCGGCTTGCCGCCCCACAGCAGCGCCAGCGTACGCGCGCCCACCGCCACCGCCGCCAGCGGCGCCCCCATGCCCGGCCCGCGCGTGTAGCACACGCAGTCCACCTGCGCCGGCCGCACGCCCGCCGCCGCCAGCGCCCGCCGCGCCACCCGCACAAACACCGCGCGGTGGTGCGCCGCCGTCTCGCGCGGCAGGAACCCCGTGCCCGGCGGGCTGACAAACGTGTCGCGCACGTTGGACAGCACGATCGCCTGCTCGCCGTCGCCGTCGCCGTCCAGCGGGTGCGCGATCACCCCGATGCCCAGCTTGTTGGCCGAGCCCTCGCAGCCGACCGCGATGCGGTACTGCCGCGCGGGGTCGAGCTTGGCGATCATCGTGGACCTCAGGCCGTCGTCCTTTGCGGGCTGTATCGCAGGGCTGCGCTGGTCTTGGTCGACTTCGATTTCGCTTCGGAACGAGACTCCAAAAGAAACGTCATCCCGGGAGGGGCTCCGGAAAAAAAAGTCATCAGGCGCCACACCGCCTTTGTTTTTCTGCCGGGGCCGCCAGTTGCGAGTTTCCCTCTTTGTATTTTTGCCGCCCACGAATTCCGTATTATTTTTTTCTTATGCCAACCCTCCGTGTTAACCACCGACCTGCCCAGACTCGTCTTTTGTTGTTCGTTTGCTCTTTTGCTCTTCTGCTGTTGTTTCTGTTTGCAGCCAGAAGCCCGTTTCTTCCCTTCCTCTTCCCTCTTGTTGTTTCTTTTCTCCTCCCTTCCGACTCGCTGTCGTTTCGTTCCCTCTCCGTCCTCCGCTCTTCTTCTTTATATCTCCCTCTTCTTTTCTTCCTTCGCACATGTTCTCTCGCCCATTCCCTCTCTCATACTCCGTAAGTCTTTCGTTTCCTGTTCTTTGCTTCCCTGACCCTGTCCGGCGACCACCGTCCTCTCCGGAGCATTCCAAGACACCCCGTCATCCATATTCACTTGTTCATTGCTTTCTTGAATTTGTCCGCGAGGACGGTCCGTCCATTCTGTTCCTTATTATGTACAGGAGAAGAAACTTCGCTAATGCAAACCACAGTAAGAAACTCCAAAACACCGCTGCCGCAACGCCATGCAAAAAGAACAAACACAACAATAATGCACCCGAAGCAAACCCCCAAAATCCCGATGCCACCTGTCCGTCCCGCCAGTGGCCGAGAAATCATGCTTCTAAATGCCAAGAAACAAATCAAAAATAAAGAGCTGGGAATATGAATACACGTTCGCCGCCGAAGATGCTCATGCGAGCGACGAAACGAGAAGATTGTGCACGGTGTGTGTGCACAGAGCAGCCGCGCTCATGATGGTGGTCGGACGGCTGCAGAGGCCGCCGCTGCTGGGACCACGGCCGCCGCAGACGCCCGTTGCTGGATCGCCTGTCTGGCTGCTGCTTGCACGGCGGCGCCATTCGACCGCCCTGCTGCCGCATTCGCCCCGGCATCGGGCCGGCGCATCGGCACGGGCAGCGACAGCGGCAGCGACGCACGGAACTTCAACGCCGGGAGGTCGTACGGGTCCACCTCGTACACCTCTTGTTCCGAATCGCTGTCGTCGTGGTCATACTTCCACTGGTCGGACGTCATATCGATGTCCATTCGCTCGCCCCCGCCGCCGACGCCTAACCCCAGGGGCTCCGGCGGCGGGCTGGCCAGGACGCGCCTGCGATCGATCCACAGGCGATTGAGTCGCCCAATACGACGTCGGAACAGAATGGGCGCCCCGAACGGTTCGCCCACTCCCTGGAACTGGAACACCGACGAGGCCGCCGCGGACGCGGACAGGCTTAGCGGTGCTGCCGGCGGTTCGTCGAGATCCATCAGTGTCGGCTCATCCGCATCACCGTCGTCGTCTGAAGTAGACGCCGGGGGTGTCATCGGAAACTGCGTCTTGGCAAGCCGGAAGCCAGAGCCGGTATTGCGTTTCTTCACCGGTGGCAGCGGTTCGCACGTCAGGTCGACGTGGTTCTCGTTCCAGCGCCGGTGGTTTTCGATGCGCTTGATCACATCAGCACGCAGCTCGTTCTCCTTCTCTACCAGCGAGTCCATCAGCTGCACCAGATCCATTTCCGTGGACCGGCCTTCGCCCATGCCACGAGCGGCCACCCGCACCTGCGCCCCGGCAGCATTGCGCTGCGCAAGCGCCAGATCCGGTGCTTTCTTCTTCTGCGGCTGAAGATATCAGTTAGCCATGGCACAGAACAACACAACACGACAGGGCGCACGACAAGCACAGGTTGCCTCACCTTTTGGTTGACCAGATCCTCGTCGTCCGTCTTGATACGCAGCCGGATCTTCATCTCCTTGAGCTTCGCCCTTTGCTCAAAGATGGCGCGGTCGGTCGTCAGGAGGTCGTGCTTGCCAATCTCGCGCTGGCGCGAGAGCAGGACCAGCTGGCGCCCGTCTTCCAGCTCGCGCCGCAGCTTCTTCAACTTGTCCGCACTCTGGATGTCCCGTGCACGCGTCTTACGGGTCTGTCGCACTTCGCGCCGCCGGAAACACACAAAGGGATCGGAGTCGTCGGTCTCCTGGTGCGTCTCGAACTTGAGTGATGGGTGCAGCGGTCCGCCAACAACGGTTCGCCGCTCCTTCCAGTACTCATAGATCTCCTTAGCATGCAACATCAGCTTCGGCATCTGCAGCTCGATCAGTCCGGCTACCATGTGGTCGTACGGCACGATCGTCTTGTCCACCGAAGCAAACGGCGTCGCGACGGAAGCCGTATCCTCGAACACCTCCATGATGTACTCGAAATGGTCTTCCGACAACTGGCCACTGGCCGGCCGTTTCTGGTTGTACGCCTTCAGAAACTCGTCGTCCTCCTCGGTCATGTCATACTGGCACCCAATGCACTCCTCCACCGTCTGGGAGAACCGGATATAGTTGACGGGCTGCGTGTACTTGCGCGCATAGAACTCGTCATAGTTAATGTCACTCTCCATGGGTGGGGGCACGGGGATCTCCTTGACGACGGCGGCCGTCGCAGTGCCCTGTAGGGCGACCTGCAAATGGTACTCCTGGCAAAGGGGGAACCCATGTTAGCAACCGAACCAGGTGAGTGTCGTTGTTGTCGCGATGATCCATGTCACGTGCGACGATCACGTGCACTATTTCAGGAAGGGACCAAAACAACACGTCGCCTATCCCAACAAAAGGGAAACATCGAAAACAGGCCGAAAAAAGGGGAAAATGAGGGAAAAAACATCGTAGGGCGGTTACTCACATTTTCCTCTCCCTGGTCCACGCCAGTTGCGATTTGCGTCTCGGTCGTAAGGGCTTCATATTCGCTGGGATCGACCTCGTCCTCACGTAAAACAGGGAGTGCGGTTTTTATGCTGAGTTTTTTGTAGCGCACTTTGCGTGTGGCCATGGCTGCGGTGGGTGGGGGTGGGTGGCCAACAGGCCGCGGCCTGGGGGGCCAGCAGGCGTTGGTAGGGGAAAAATTAAAACAAGCGGTATGCGATAAAATAAAAGAGGACAAAAGGAGGGAAAATGGGCTCCAAGCCCGCGGAAAATCCGCTTCAAATTCGATCAGGGGACAAGTAGGGCCATGCGACACGAGCGGATCGATTTTTCTAGATGAAAATCGATCGGCTTGGGGTGTTGTTTTGATGCTTTTGCTTGGGGAGAAGGGAGTCGGTCGGGTTTTGGAGAACAGTGAAGTTTTTTCTGTGTGTGCGTGCGTGCTAAAAACAGCGAGAAATTTGCCAAGGGAGGGGGTGGAAACCTCCTGTGGCGGCGCGGAAATTAAAACGATAGGGGAGCCAAGTGCTAGCTTTCAGTGGTTTTTACAGGGACACAGTGTGCAGAACTAGTTGGACAACGTAATATATGAGTCATCATACTTCACTTCTCACTGTTCTCACACTGTGAATTCGGGTGAATGACTAACCATAAAAAACGTGCACGTGAACTATCACGTGCATTTGGCTGCCCAGAAAACACGTGCTTTGGACCCCACCATTTCCCACCCCCCTTCTCCTTTCTCTACCTTCAGCCTTACCGAACGTGAACCTACCTACAAGCCGTGGCTGAACGAAAAGCCCCTCCTCACGATTTCTCGCCAGGGCCCTTCACACTCCTCAGGCTCCTTCGTCTGTGTCCCGTGGTGCCTCCCTCCTTCTCCCAAGCACGAAAGGGGACCAGACGACAACGCACTACAGCGACGCGCTCAACCGCACTGCGCTTTACCCAAGAATTCAATTATAGACATTCTTTAAGAATCGAAACCGGCCCTCGCCAAAGGGAACCAGGGACGCTATATTCCACTCTCTTCTACACCCGCCCCGTATCGGGGAAGCTTTGGAACGGGGCGCGCAGAGCCAACAGGCACACAGGAAGAGCACGCACGTTGCTCTGCCGCGATGGGAAACACAACGAGCGCCGTCTTGGACAACATTGTCCAGACGTCCAACTGTGGGTCGAGCGCATTCGGGTGCAAGGGACAAGGAGCCCCGTATCGTGCTGACAGCAGACAGTTGACCGGGATGAGGTGGAGCGCTTAAAGAAACGGTTCATGAAGCTTGATAAGGTGCGTGTGCGGCCAGGGGAGGGGCCTTCTGCCGGGGGAGGGGCCTTTCGCTCGAGGCAAAACGACTGACACGCTGCTCGCAGGACAACTCCGGAACCATTGAGCGTAATGAGTTTTTGAGCCTGCCACAGATTGCGTCGAACCCGCTAGCAACAAGGTAAGGGAAGCAAGGGGGGGGGAGGAGACTTTGTGGAGAGGCGCCACCCATACCCCATACTGATACGGCGCAGGATGATTGCCATTTTCGACGAGGACGGCGGCGGCACGGTCGACTTCCAAGAGTTCGTCGCCGGGCTCAGCGCCTTCTCGTCTAAGGGCAACAAGGAGCAGAAGCTGCGCTTCGCCTTCAAGGTGTACGACATTGACCGGGACGGCTTTATCAGCAACGGCGAGCTCTTCATCGTGCTGAAGATGATGGTCGGCAATAACTTGAAGGACCAGCAGCTGCAGCAGATTGTCGACAAGACCATCATGGAGGCGGACCTGGACCAGGACGGCAAGATCAGCTTCGAGGAGTTTGCCCGCATGGTGGAGAACACAGACGTCAGCATCAGCATGACGCTCGGTGCGCCTGTCCCTCTCTGTGTCTTGTCTTTTTCTCCCTCCCTCCCAAATGCTAACCGGTTGTCCCGTTCCAGACCAATTTTAGGTGTGCCTGCCAGGGTCGCGGCCCGAGACCCTGCCGTCGTCTGGCCGGTCGTGGGCTTGGGCGCTTCTCAACAACTTGTATGTTTGCATGTAGGAGCTCAAGCAAGGGAACTCGCCATTGTCGTCTCTTCCCTCTGGGGGACGGCCAAAAACGGCGTGGTATATGGTTCTATATACCGGGGAACCGTTGCCTTTTTGACTTTCAGCTTGGATTATCGTCTATTTTTTACGTCTATGTCTTAAGAGTCCTTGTCGAATGAGGTGTATGCCATGAATAAGAGGATGATGGTTTAAGAAACCCAATTGGAGCTTTGTGATCACATCTTGGCGGCCGGGCAAGGGCCAGCCATGTACCTTGGCAGCTGTCGTCGTGGATGCCATACATAATACAATTCTTCAAGACATGCGTATGTACTACTATGCAGATGGAAAGAAGCGAGGGCGAGGCCGTTTCCGCCGGGGCGAGTGACGGCCGCCCAACCATTTCCTTTGCGTCGCCGTCTATCTCTTGACCCAGGTCGGGCTCTTTCTCGCCTTGAGACGGTCGTGCTTCTTCCGCTCCACCATTCTCGGGTCGCGCGCGATGCAGCCGGCTGGTCGACGTTAGCTTCAGGAACAAAGTGTCTACACAAGAAGAAGACAGAGAACACATACCCTTCCGCAGCGCGGTCTTGAGCGCCGGCTCGTGCACGACGAGGCCGTTGGCGACGGCCATGGTCAGCGCCTCGGCCTGGCCGGTGGTGCCGCCGCCCTCGACGAGGGCCCAGACGTTGTACTTGTCGAGGCGCTCGGTGGCGCGCAGGGCCCAGGTGGCGCTGGTGCGGTCGTGGACGCGGCCAAAGGCGTGGGCCAGGGTCTTGCCGTTGACGAGCACCTCGCCGGTGCCCTCGACGACCCAGGCGCGCGCGACGGACGTCTTGCGGCGGCCGACGCCGATGGCGCGGCCGAAGCGGTCGACGGTGGGCACGCGGCGCGCGTGGGCGAACGGGTTGATGGTGCGGCGGAACTCGGCCAGCGCCTCGGTGACGATGGGCGGCTTGAGCGTCGGGTGGATCTTGTGCAGGTGCTTGGCCATGGCGATGCACTTGTTGAACGTCGGCGCCGACACGTCCTCGCCGTTGATGACGCGGAAGTCGCGCCGCCGCCGCCACGCCACCGGCTCCACCTCCTCCGCCGGCGCCGTCGGCAGCCCGCCGTACTTGGCAAACAGCGCCTGCAGCCGCAGGAAGCTCTCGTTGAAGTGCGGCTGCCGCGAAAAGTACGACGGCGACGCCGGCAGCAGCCGCGCGTACTGCGGCAGCGGGTCCGTGTCGCGGTGCCGCGACGCTGCCACCAGCTGGCCGTCGCCACCGCCGCCACTGCTGCCGTCGCCGCTGCCGCCGTCGCCGTAGGCGGCGTCCAGCAGGTCCGACGCCAGGAGCGCGTCGCTGTCCCGCAGATCCGACAGGTCCCCCAGGTCGCCCTCATGGAAGATGGTGCCCGGGATCGTGTCGCCGTTCTCGACGTTGCTGCCGCCGTTGCTGATGTTCTGCCGCGCGGCCGTCGTGCTGGTGTATCGTGCTTGTTGCCGTGGCCGTAATGGCTGTGGTGTCGTTCTGCGGCTGCTGCTGCTGCTGCTGCTGCTGCTGCTGCTGAAAGCGGAGACGGCGGTGTTGCTGGTTATGCGTAGGCGCTCCAGCTGTCGCGTGAGCGGCAGCATGGGCCGTGCCGCAGCCAGGGCCATGGCCCTCGAGGAGAGCAGGCCGGAGCGAAGGCTGGCCATGGTCAAGGAAGAAAAGAAGGCGAGCAAAAAAGCGTTATGCCAATGCCATCCGTCGTCGCACGTGCGAGGCGCTCTGCAAAGGCTGGCTTCCTTCAATCGGAGACAGACTGTCCCAGCTGTGCCTGCAGCGTGTGCCGTATCACAGTGCTGGTGAGGGAGCGCGCAAACAGAAGCCGGAAACACGAGGGCCAGCGTCCCGCAAAGGTCTCTCGGAAAGCTTCAAATTTCGGCAGTCCAAAATTTCCCCAAGTATGGTCATGTGATCATGACACATCACCACGTCACGTGTAAAAAAACCGTTCTGCCATGTAAGTGGCCAAACGGGCCAACTACGACGCCCAGTAGAATTTGCCGGTTGTTCGCCGTTCTGTATTACTTCTGAGAGGAGGTTCCCGAAGCGAGTCTTTTCTGCGTGGACGTATCGGCGTTTGGTGTTCCATGCTCGACAACCAGAGCATGCAGGCAGCCGAAATACAAAGAACCAGATCGAAATGCCGAGGCCAACACTGGTGACTGGCGGTGTCTTTCACGGAGCAATCCGTATCTTGAAGTGACCCCAACTGTTCGTTAGTGCGCCCTAGTGCACCGATGCCACAGATTCCGGTGCCGACGCGGTACCCCCCCCTGGCACACCCACGTTCTCGCCCGCGCACGCCGTGCGACTGCACGTCGCATGCATCGCGCGATGCCGGTTGGCTGCATTCCGCGGGCGGCGGCCAGATCTGGGCAGCAGCGCACATGGCGTGGCACGGCGCCGGCGCCGGCCATGCGGCGGTCGGCGTGTTCTCGTGCGCACGACGCACACGGCGGCGAGAGGGGATATCTTACGAGTACTCCGTACGGAGTATCGTGCTCAGCAGCGCCTAGCGCACGCTACAGGCACTAGGGCACGCCTGTGCAGCTATTAGACACGCTATCGGTGCCTAACGTGTGCCGGAGGGACCCAGCTCGGCGGTCGAACCGCGCCTTCTTGTCTCGGCAGAGGAGGGAGGGGTACTATTCTCCGTCGCCCGCCCACAGCGTTGGGACCGCACGCGAATCGCAGGCCCCGGTTTTCGAAGGTCGAAGGTTCGAAAAAGGGGCAAATTTGAGGGGCCGGGAAAACGCTTGCTTCTTTGTTCTCGCTGTGCCTCCCCTGTCTCTTGCCGCGGCGTGGGTCCCCTTCGCGAGCGTATGGGGTGCCTGCCTCGACTCTTCATCTTGCTCATCTCGCCCGTATCTTGATTCCCCCTTTTCTATCTTGATTGCCCCCTTTTTCCTGTCGCTTCCCCTTTTTTCGAGCTCGTTCTTCTGCGTCCCGATCGGAGTACGGAGATCGCCAGATGGCCAGCGTCGTGTTGATACGTAATACGCTGCCAATCACAACGGCGCGCCTCTGTCCGCCGCGGGTCTTTTGCCATTTCCCCCAGGCCCCCCCTGCATGCCCTGCGCGTGCGCAGGCCGGCCCTCGTTGCTGCGTGGCGCGATCGGCCAGCCTCGCAGACCTGCAGGCCTGCGGAGTCGACGGTTTTGCCTCCGCACGCTCCAGCGATTCCCAGTGATTGGCGTGCCGCAACCGTTGTTGCTGCTGTTTTCTGCCGTCTGCCGTTGTTCAATTTCTTTTGCTTTCTTTTTCTCAGCCCCGTGCACGCTGCACCCTCCGTGCCACGCAGGCAAACGCCAGGCCTCCGTCCTCTGGCGGTCAGCAGACGGCGGCGCGAGCCACGCACGGCCAAGGCCATCCATCCCAACGTCTCTCGCCGCCGGACTGGGCTTAGCAACATATGACACGTCCTCCGCCGCAGCACCGTATCCCGGTTTCCCGCCTCGAATCGTGCATGAAGGGCCCCTCCCCACCCTCAACCCCCTGTCTAGCTGGCCCGGGTTGGGCGGCAATCCAGAAACAATGGACAACGGTGGCATCGGCAGTCACGTCGCCGGCAGACGCCATCACAGCCCACGACCGGGGCTGAGATGCTGCATGCACGCCAGAGGCATCCTTCTGATGGTGTAGCGCAGGAAGCAAATCAGGGATCACGATAGGCATGCGATGTTGCATTGGCGAGAGGCATCCGAAAAGGAGGAAGAAAGTGGCCAAAAAACCCCCGAAAAAAAAGAAAGGAAAGAAAAAGAAGCAAAGAAAAAAAAACCCAGAACACCGTAGGAGACGAAATACGGTCCCCATCGTACCTTACTTACACAGATCCAAGCTCCCATTCCAGGCAGGGAAAGAGGGGGCCCTCTCCTTCTGGATGCCCTTCTTTGCTCGCGAAGAAGCTCGAGAGACAAAGAAGGAACGCCCGGCTCCGCTCGCCTCTTGCCTTGTGCGCTTCGAGAACCACGCCAACTAACAAGCCCCAATGGGGAAAGCACGGCCGCTGCTTCGACTACTATCCTGCTTGCTCGTATATCGGTTTCGTGGCCGGTCTCTGCTAGCCTGCCGCACTACACATCTAGGTCGTCGTCCTTTTTGGGCCGTTAAAGAGGTTTTCTCCTTTTTTCTTTTCTCTTTTTATTTTAATGCTTTTGAGTCTTTATTTTATGAATTCCCCCTCCCCCCCCCCCCCCTCCTCCTTCCCTCTTCCACCCTCTCCCTCAACCTTCTGGCTCAGCCAGCTTATACCCATCTCCGTTCCGGTTACAAAAGGATCTGCTCCCCTTCCTTCTTCATACCTCTCTCTCTTTCCCCGGCTTTTCCCCCCAGAACCGTTACCCGCCTGGAATACAAAAGCTTTGTGCTGTTGTGCCTGACTCCTTACCTCCCTAGGTGCCCCACGACCCCTTGACTGACTGGCTTGGCTGCCACTCAGGCTATAGCCTCACCGTTCCTGTGCCTGGTTCTGGATCTTATAGATCCCAGAGATCCTTTTTTTTCTCTATTTTATTCTTTGCTTCTCTTTCCTTTAGTCCCCTCCCTTTGACTTGTTTTTTTCCCTCCTGCTGCACCCTTAATATCGTCATTCCCCCTCCTCCCCTCTTCCTTACACCGCTGCGGTCTTCGCCCTTTTTCAAAATCCACCAACTGGGATTGGAAATCAAACCGGCCTCGACAATACTCGTATACGTCCGCCGGAAACACAGGCACGGAGCAAGTCAGACGCTACTGGCGGCATTTACAATAGCGGCATCGACCGAGACGACCCCCCTTCGGATCCGGGCACCAATACGACCTCGACCACGACAACATCCGTCCTCGTTCTCGTCGTCCTTTCCGGTCACCGTGCAGACTTCTTTTCACCGAGAGGCCTGCACAGATCGAGTGCATAAACACCCCAAAAATACCTGGCTATTTTTTTGGCAGTACGACCCGCCCTATCTTTCAATAATACTCCGTGGGACACGCCAGCGCCAGTTGTCGGCCTTCTTCTGGCAGGATTCCCAGCAAACGCCAACTGCCCTGGTCCCTGTCACTTTGCTCTGGCTGGCCGCCCGCTTTTCTGCTTCAACGCACAAAGCCCCAAACCGCACGCCGCCTTTCACTCGAGCAGGCCTTTTTCCGTCTGTGTGAGCCTACGGTAATCGCCACGTCGGTTTTGTCTTTGCCTCCCAGGACCGCGACCACGGGGACGCCTCTGTCGATGCGGTCCCTTTTGTAATATTTTCTCGTCTTCTGTTTTCCCCGACGCTCGCTTTTTGCTCTCAGCCAGGCCTTCAACCAGCCGTCCGGTGG
>LZPB01000153.1:22112-47565 GCA_001676865.1 Ceratocystiopsis minuta | reverse complement strand
TGGGCGCGGCGGGCGCGGCGATGGGGTCGCGGTTCCTGGCGGCGCGCGAGGCGCGCATCGCGCCGGCGTACCAGGCGGCGGTGGTGGCGGCGGCGGACGGCGCGCGCAGCACGGGCCGCACGCCGCTGTACAACCACCTGCGCGGCACGGTCGGGTGGCCGCTGGCGTTCAGCCCGCGCGGGCTGCGCAACCAGACGTGGGCGGAGGCGGCGGCCGGCGTGCCGTTCGAGACGCTGCAGGCGCGGCACGACGCGGCGGCGGCGCAGGGGGGGGCGGCCGCCTGGGGCGAGCACGGGCGCGTGGCCACGTACGTGGGCGCGAGCGTGGGGCTGATCCGGGCGGTGCAGGACGCGGCGGCGATTGTGCGGGCGACGCGGGCGGAGGCGGATGAGTTTCGCTGGTAGATCGTCCGGTAGCACACCCAGAGCAGAACAGAATCGTATTCAGTCCTATTCAGTCAACGCCCCCCCCCTACCGCACGTTGTTGCCCACCGTCTTGTACAGCTCGCGCAGCTCAAACGCCTCGTGGCCGCCCTCCGGCAGCTCGCCGACGACGCGCGCCGGCTGCCCCGCGACAATGCTGAACGGCGCCACCACCATCGCCGGCGGCACCACCGCGCCGTCCAGGATGCGCACGTAGTCCTTGACAATGGCAAAGTCGCCCACCACCACGTTCGCCCCAATGTGCACGTGGCTGCCGATCGACGCCGCCATCACCGTCGCCCCGGGGCCCACAAACACGTGGTCGCCCATGCGGAGCGGCATGTGGGAGTATTCGCTGGGGTGTTAATAAGGCGCTCCCGGAGAGGAAGAGACACAGAAGGGGGACCTACCCCTGCCACGGCCGCCCCGGCGGCCGCAGACTGCACCCCCGGCTCAGGAAGCAGTACCGCCCAATGCTGACCGCCGTGCTCGACACCGGCCCGCTGCCGCTGCCACCCGACGCCTGCAGCGTGCGCACCAGGTCGCCGCGGATCATCACGTCCTGCTGGATCACGCTCTTGCCGCCCAGGATGATGTTCTGCGTGCCCACCAGGCTGGCCTTGCGCGACACCTTGTTTCCGGTGTCCTGGGGGTCAGCTTCGTCTTCATAGCGTGTCGAATTGACCTACCGTCTCAATGTACTCTCCCTTGACCGCGCGGCGAGACATGGTGTCTGCGGTGTCGTGGTGCAGCGGTGAGGTCGTGGACGCGTTTGGCTTGCCTGAATTGCTGGAGTATGGTCATGTGATGTGCTTAGTCATTTGTTGACAGTGTCAGGGGCGTCTTCCGCGATGGTGTTTCTTTCTTCTATTCTCTTCTCTGGTGTCTGTCCGTCTATATTGGTCCTGGTGATGTAGATTGTCTGGTTATGAATAGAAGATCAAAAAATATCTAGGTTATAAACCGGAATATACAATCAAATATAAGTCTATTCAATCACCGTTTTTATACATGAATTCAAACAGTAAAACACAAAATATATCGATCATCCAGTAAAGGATATTATATCGTACACAATTAAAAGTAACCTCCTAGTCAAGCGGTGATAGCAATCTGCTGACAGCAAGACAGAGAAGAGGAATAAAGAAAAAGAAAAGAAAGAAAAGAAATCAAAAGAAGCCCCTCCACCGTAAACGTCAACGCCACCATCATCCGTCCACGTCGTCTCCCCCGTACGCACACAGCCCCTCACAGCGCCAGGACAAAGGCGGCGCCCATGGCGGCGGCGCCCAGCAGCCCGGCCGTGGCCGAGCGCGCGGCGGCGCCGGCGGTCACGACGGTGCTGGCGGTCTGCGAGAGGGGGTCAGAGGGGTGTTAGCGGGTCTCGTCTGGCGGGTCTACTGCTGCTCCTGTCCGGACGCGGGACAGCCCTCGACGACCTCGACGACGACGACGACCACGTTGTCGTCGGGGGTAGGGGCAGGGGCGGGGGCGGGGGAACGCACGGAGGTGGCGGTGGAGGAGGTGGGCGAGCCGGTGCCGGTGGCGGTGCCGTTGGTGGCGGCGGCGGCAGTCGAGGAGGACGCCGGCACGACGGCGGCAGTCGAGGCCGCGGCGGCCGTGGACGACGCAGCAGCAGCAGCGGCCGACGACGTGGCGGGGGCGGCCGCGGCAGCCGACGCGGTCGGGGCCGTGGTGCCGGCGGCAGCCGTCGAGGCCGCAGCCGCCGTGGTCGTCGTCCCGGCAGCCGCCGCGGCGCTGGTGGCGGTAGCCGACGACGAGGCCGGCGTGGTGCTGGCAGCGGCGGCAGTGGCGGCGGTGGTGCTGGTGGCGGTGGCGGTGGCGGCAGTACCAGCGGCAATGGCGGCGCCAACGGCAGACTGGGAGCCGGCGAGCGGCGTGGTGGCAAAGCCGCAGGCGGCGGCGGCGCTGGCAATGGTGCGGCTGTAGTAGCTCCAGATGTCCTCGTTGTCGGGGCCGGCGCACTGCAGGCAGTTGTTGTAGTCGGTGACAAAGGTGTTGTCGGTGCAGACGGCGGTGACGGAGCGGACCTCGATGATGGCCTGGCCTGGGGGGGGGGGTTAGCATCTCACAGAGGTCTTACAGAGGAACGAGAGACGACGGGGCGACGGACCGCAGTTGTCGTGGCAGTTGTAGGCGGCGCTGCCGGGCGCCAGGTCCTGGCGCGCGCGCAGGAGCTCGACGGGGTAGACCAGGCCGGCGGAGGCGCCGGTGGCGGCGACGAGGCCGGCGAGGACGAGGCGGGACGAAACCATGGTAGCGAGTGTGGGCAAAGAACGAGTGTGGGAGAGAGGGACTGTGTTTAGATGCTGATGCTTGGAAAAGAGACAGAAATTTCAAAGAAAATAAATCCCCCCTTTATACTCCTCCCCCTTCTGCGTGGCCGACCGGGACAGGGTCCAGCCATGATCCTCGCCCGAGAGGCACAACATAGCCGTGGCATGCATCCGTGGCCGCCAAGCCGAGCCACGCGTGCCCGTCCGCTCAAAGAAGGCATTGTCGAGGCGCCAAGCCTTTTCACGTAACAGGCCCACTGCGTCTTTTTTCCTTTTGCTCCCGGGCTGGTCCTCCAACGGCTCCTTGCCGGTCTGCGACGTCGGAGGGGGATCCTGTGCTCCGAACGAGGACGTCTTTCTCCGAGGCCCGCTCGAATTATCAGATCATCTGATTAGATTAGATGGGCCCAGCGTCTCCGGGGGCCCCGCGGGCCAGACCACCGGCCGCGGCGTGGCGCGCTGCGAAGCGAGGCCGTAGTCCGTTCTGGGGCCTAGTGTTGTTTTTCCGTCGTTTCCTCTCATCCGATCCGGCTCGTGTTCGTCAAGCGCCTGCTGGGCCCCGCGCCGGCCAGCCTTGGCCAGCCTTGGCGGCTCTGCGGGCGAATGGCAGGCGTTGGACGGGCGTTGGACGGGCGTTGGACGGGCATGGGGGCAGCCCTTGTCCGCGGGCGCCAGGGCCAACGACCCGAGTACGAGTACGACACGAGTACGAGGCCGCCCACACACACCACCACACACACCGTCCAGAGGCCAGGAGGGGGATGGACGAGAACCCTCTGCTCGACCACGCGGGCGTGGCCGGGATTCCGTTTCCTGTTTGGGGATCGGCCAGTCGTTCTTTGTTCAGAAGAGGTTGTCTGGGAGCCCATGCGGTATATACTCGTAAAACTATAGGGCATAAACGGGTATATAACAAGCACCCGACAGCGTCGTCCGAACAACCTGTCTAGTCACCCTTGTGTACGAGTACCTTTGTCTGTACTTCTCTCCCGCCATGCACGTCTTCACCGCTCTTCTCACCGCCGGCCTGGCCGCGACCGCGCAGGCGGCCCACGGCGACGGCGCCCTGGGCAGCATCATGGGCCCGGTGGCCTTTCTGTGGCCGCCGGACCGGCCGTGGTCGGCGAGCGCGGACAACGCGGGGCCGTGCGGCAGCGCCTCGGGCGTGGTCAACCGGACCAACTTTCCGCTGAGTGTGTCTTGGGTGTCTGTGCTTCTTGTCGTCCTCGTCCGCTGACCCCCAGCCCACGGCACGGTCGAGACCACCGTCGCCGACGAGGCCTACCAGGTGGCCTTTTACATTGCCTACGACAACAGTAGGTTCTGCGTTCTTTCTCTGCTCAGTTGTCATCGTCTGACCCCCAGCCATCACCGCCCAGAGCCAGTTCCAGGCCCAGGTCGTCGGCAACGTGTCCGCCGTCGTCCCCGGCCACCAGTGCTACCCCCTCCACGTGCCGGCGACCGTCACGGCCGGCACCAACGCCACCATCCAGATGGCGTACTGGGCGGCGTACGCCGGCGAGAACGACGGCAAGAACGAGACCTTTTACGCGTGCGCGGATATTGTAGGTCTTCGTCGTCTCTTTTGATGGCCTCGGCTAACCACCAGACCTTTGTCGCCGACGAGGACTTGGCCTACCAGGCCCCCTGCTTCAACGTCACCGCCGAGAGCTTTGACAGCACCGGGTCGTCGACGACGGCCTCAGCCACGGCCACGGGCACGGCCACCGGAACCGGCACGGCGGCGACTTCGACCTCGACGTCTACTGCCGCCGCCCACCACGGCCTGTCCGGCGGCGCCAAGGCCGGCATCGCCGTCGGCGCGGTGGTGGGCGGGCTGGCGCTGGCCGCGGCCGCGGCCGCGCTGGTGCTGCGCCGGCGCCGGCGGCAGGCCGGGTACCTGGCGCGGCGGCAGGCGTCGCGGGTGCAGGGGCAGGTGCACGTGGACAAGGAGGCGCAGATGGCGGGTATCAACTAGGGAGCAGTAGTAGTCAGGAGGCGCAGGCGGGTATTCACTAGGGAGCAGTAGTCGTCATCGATCGCTATCATTATCATAAACCTCACAACTCTACACACAACTCTACAACCTCGTACTCAAGGCCTCCAGAAAACGGATCTCGTCCGGCAGCAGCGCCAGCGCGTCCGGCACGACCACGGAGTTGTGCGTGACGACGAGGGCGGGCGCGGCGGCGGCGTCGGAGGCGGGCGTGGGCGGCCGCTGGGAGGCCGCGGCGGTCGTGTGCGTGGTGGTGGTGCGCGTGACGGTGGGGAAGGCGGCGGGCGCGTCGTCGTCGGTGTCGTCGTCGGTGGTGTCGGGGGTGGTGGTGGTGGTGGTGGTGGTGTCAGCGGTGGTGGTATTCGTAGTTGGCTGTGTCGTCTCTCCCGCCGTGGCGTCGTCGGGTGTCGTGTCGGGTGTCGTGTCGGGTGTCGTGTCCCCCCCCGGCTTCGGCTCGGCCGCGCTCTCCAGGTCGCGGGCCTGCTGCCGCCGCCGCCGCCGCCGCTGCCGGCGCCAGCGCCGCGCGCGGCGCGCCAGCCGCTTCCACAGCTGCCCCGTCTCGGCGGGCGTCCACCAGTACAGCGGGTAGCGGCGCTGGATGTTGTTGAGCAGCAGGGCGACGGCCTGCATGACGACGGAGCCGGCGAGCACGCCCGGCACCAGCAGCCAGCCGACGGCCAGCGCGCCGTTGTCGGTGACGGCCAGCAGCGCGGTGGCGCCGCCGGGCGGGTGCACGGTGCCGGTGACGGCCATGAGGCACGACGCCACCGCCGTCGACAGCGCGCCCGCGAGCCAGCGCCGGCCGGCGCGGCGCACGGGGTCCGGGTCCGCGGCGGCGGCCAGCTTGGCCACGCCGACGCCCACCACCGACGACACCAGCTGCCCGCCCAGCACGCTGCGCGGCTGCGCGTACGGCGAGTCGAGCGCGTAGAACTCGAGCACCGCCGCCGCGCCGAAGATGCCCACCGAGAACACCGGGTTGCGCGCCGGCTGCGCGTGCCCAATGTTGGCGTGGTACCGCTCCTGCACCGCCGCCAGGTGGCCCAGCGTCGCGCCCGCCGCCGCCACCGCCGCGAACACGCCCACAAACGTCCACACGATCGCCACCAGGTTGCCCACCGGCGCCACCGGCCCCGACCGGTACCCCAGGAACCGGCCCAGCCCCGCCGGCAGCCGCCGCGCCGGCGACGGCGGCAGCACCGGGTTCAGGTAGTCGTCCACGTCAAAGTGCCAGCGCGCCGGCCGCGCGGGCACCGTCGCGCCGTCGTCGTGGTGGCTCGCCGTCGCCGGCGACGGCAGGCGGC
Source organism: Ceratocystiopsis minuta (assembly GCA_001676865.1). Lineage (NCBI taxonomy): Eukaryota > Fungi > Ascomycota > Sordariomycetes > Ophiostomatales > Ophiostomataceae > Ceratocystiopsis > Ceratocystiopsis minuta. The sequence goes on along the minus strand of LZPB01000153.1, from coordinate 41,545 downwards.
TGCGCATCGTGGCGACGGTCGCGACGGTCGCGACGCTCGCGCCCGTGTTGCGTCGAGAGCCGGGGGGCATCGGAGGGAATGGAAAGACCAATACTCCGTCCTGACAAGGGGGGTTATCGTATTGTCCGTGTGGCCCGCGTGCCGTGGCCGTCGTCGTCGTTGTTCTCTCTTTTTCCCTTTTTCTCTGTACCCTCTTTTCCCTCTTTTCCCTTTTTTCCTCTTTTTCCCGCAGATGACGTTCGCTCGGCCCCTCCGAGCCCCGGAGATATCTCGGGGTGGGGCCGCGGCCACTGGCTGGCCCGTCGCCACACCCGCACGGAGAAGCCGCCGCCGCCGCCGCCGCCGCCGCCGCCCTACGCGTCGAAATGGCCAGCCACATGGTGCGCCACAGCGGCGGCGTCGCCCTGGAAGGCGCCGCACACGGGGCAGGTCTGGGGGGCCGGGTCGGGTGTCGCTGTGCTGTTGCCCCCACGCTTCTTCTTCTGCTTGGCCGGCCGGATGTACGCGTCCAGGCCGATCTGCTCGAGAGGGACGGCCTCGTCGCGGACGTCGCTGGGGCCGGCCATCACACGGGGGGGTGGCCGGGCGGGGGGAGATGCCGCGGGAAATCCCGCAGCGGACGCCGGGAGGGACGTCGGGAACGCCGTGGAGAACGCCGCGGGCACTGATGCCGGCACTGCTGCCGGCACTGCTGCCGGTCCTGCAGACGGCGCAACTGCGTCCGGGCCCTCCGCCATCGTCTGCACGCGCCCGACGCGCCCGTCGGCCAGCCGCACCTTGATGCCGCGCGGGTGGTTGCCGCGCGTGAGCACCGCCTGCACGACGCCGGCCACCGTGCGGCCCGTCGGCTGGTCCTGCTTGAGCACGACGTGCACGCGCGCGCCGGGGCGCACCTGGGCGGTGGTCGGGACGCGCAGAAGGGGTCTGGGAGGCATGTGGTCGTGGGTGGGTGCGGAAGAGTTTGCCAAGACGGATTTCAGAAGACGATTTACAGCACAATAGGGTTATATTGGTTCGGAGTTAGGCTGAGCGCTGTTAGCGCGTTCCGTAGGGCAAGCGCTGTATTTGCTCCGTAAGTCGATTATAGACGTTCTCCTACTAACAACTTCACCTCCCTACTCCTTCGGCACCGTCACTGGCTGCACCACCTCGGTGCCCTCGGTCACGGCGGTCACCATGTTGGTATCCTTGAGCCAGAACTTGATGATGGGCAGGACGAAGACGGGGCCGGCGGCGACGAACTGAGGGTCAGCGAGAGAAGGAGAAGACCTAGCAGAAACGAGGAGAAGACCTACCGCCCACGACGTGCCAAACATAAACTCCTTGGAGTAGCCGTCCAGGTCGAGCGCGTACGCGGCAATCTGGCACAGCGCGTTGAGCATGCGGTACATGGCGGCGTACACGGCCAGCTCCTCGGGGCGGTTGCTGAGCGCGCCGATGAACCAGTAGCAGTAGCAGTTGTACGTGGCGTCGGTGAAGCCGTACAGGACGTAGAGCAGGCACGGGCCGGCGAACCCGGGGTCGTACACGTCGACGCGGTCGGCCTCGGCGAGCCCGTAGACGGTGCGGCGCATGACAAAGTAGCCGCCGATCCAGACGGCGTTGGTGACGACAAACGTGTAGACGAGCGCCCAGAACGCGCGCTGGCGCCGCGGCAGCGGCAGGCGGTCGGTGAACAGCATCAGCAGCCACGACGCCGGGATCTGCACGGCGCCCGACAGAAAGGCGTTGAGCGCGCGCCCGCGCACGGAAAAGTACACGCCGTTGAAGTCGTTGCTCTGGTAGATGGCGTAGTAGTTGACCGCCCAGCACATGGGCCAGAAGAAGACCACCCACCAGGTGCGCCGGCACACCGCCCACGAGACGCGCAGCTCCTCGCGCAGCGGCCGGGCCCGCGCGGCCGCGAGCCGCACCAGCGACCCGTCCTCGCGCACGATGCGGTGCCACGGGTACATGGCCAGCCCGAGGAACGAGCCGAGCAGCATGAGGATGAAGAGCCCGATGTACGTGCCGTCCGACACGCGGCCCGTCGTGTTGTTGCCGTGCCAGTTCTGGCCGACGGGGATGGCGGCGCCGAGGACGACGCCGCACTGGAAGATGCTCCAGAAGATGGACACGTACAGCCCCTTCTTGTCCTCGCTGGCCAACGCCGTGATCGCCGTGCCCTCGGCCGTCCACAGGAACGCCGCCGACAGCCCGCACCAGCAGCCGCCAAAAATCACAAACGGCACGTTGCCCGTGTGGTTGAAGCACCACAGGCTGGCCGCGTACGCCGCGTACCCGAAGCCGCCGATGCACAGCGCCGCGCGCAGCCCCAGGAAGTTCAGCAGGCTCGGCGCCACCAGGCAGAAGGCCGAGAACACCGTGTACAGCGCCACGTTGGACATGTCCGACAGCCACGCCGTCTGCTGCCCGGCGCCGCCCAGGAACGTGATGACGTTGTACATGCCTGCCATTAGCGACTGTCTTCTCATTGTGTCCGGGGGCATCCTTTCTATCCTGTCCAGGGCAGCACCCACCAACCGTCATAAACAGCACCGACCCCAGCATGCACGCCTGCACCCGCGGGTGGCTGTACGCCGGGATCTTCAGCCCCAGCACCACGTACGGCTGAGGCAGCGCGTGCGTGCCCGCCATGTCCACCGCCGCCACCGCGTTCGCCTCCAGCTGGTGCTCGGGGACCGGCGCCGGCACCACCGCCGGCGCCACGGTCTTGACGTCGGACAGGGTCATTTTGTAGGATAGAGTGGTGAAGCGTGAAGCGTGCCAACCCAAACAGAAGAGGCCGGGGACGAGACACTATATGGCCGTCACCCGCTCTCCCCCCCTCGACGGCTTATCTGGCTGCCGTCGCCTTCAGCGCGCGCCGCCGCCTGCCCTGCTGCGGCTGCGATCGGCGCCGGCGCTGCAGCGTCCGGATTTCCGCATTAGGAGATGTGCCCAGCTGTGGACCCAGTGGGACCGGCCTGGGCTCCCGTCGTCGCCGGCTCTGGCCGTCTGTCTGCACGGTATCTCCCCAGAGTGATCAATCAAGCTTGCTCCCCCCTGGCCAGCGAACGAACACGGCTGCTCCGCAGATAAGCGAATGCTGTCGCCTGCACCTGACGGGGGAGGGGGGGGGGGAGGGGAGACGCCCGGCGGAAGGCTGTCCGGCCCCGGCTGGTTTGAGGGCCGATCCTTGGACGGACGCATCTCCCCATTCGGATATGTGCTTCTGACCGCCTGTGTGTCGTAGATAACAGCTGCTCGCAGTCAGCACATGTTTGGTGTGATCCGTTGATCGCTTCGTATTAATGAGACCAGTTCGAGGAAGCGAAGATAACTTCAAGGAAGGTCATGGCCCGAGATAGGATGACAGCATCTGCGTCACTGCATATTGTCCATGGCTTGCCACGTTCGTGTTCTGGGTGTCTTCTAGTGATGATATCGAGAAGACTGAGAAAGAGACGACGTAAAGAGGGACGATGTATAACCAGAAACAAGAAAAATAGGAGTAGAATGCAGAAAGAGAAGCACATTCTAGAAGCTACAGAAACAAAGACACGAAATATGAACACGACATCGTAAGAAACTGAAGAAATCAACAGACGTGACGTCGAATCGAGCACCAAACACGATGCATCCAAGACGCTCCAAGTTTCGCCTATAAGAACCTTCTCGCATTGCTATGAGACTGACTAGACCTCCTGCACAAAGAGCAACGAGGCGAGCATCCCGTCTATCGTCATTCTGCTGTTCCAGGCGTCAGGCCGTCCTAGCCGGCGGGCTCGTGCACCTCGTTGACCTCGTCGATCGGCCAGCGAACACGCATAGACCAGCAGCCAATCAGACAACAGAAAACTCGCCATTTAGTCATCGCCCCACATGGCGGGGTACGGCTTGCAGCGGCTGGAAAGCAGGGCGGTGCCCCCCGTTGCACCTTCCCAATCCATACCTGCACATCACCGAGATGCCCCGCTCCGCCCTGTGCACCTTTCGACGTCTGACCAGTTTTTCGCTTCTCGCCCGCCCTGTTCTGCCTCCTTTCTCTCCGACTATATCAACCACGCGTTTCTCCAGACCGGCCATTTCTTTGACGAACAACACTCGCTCCTACCCCTCCCGCCCCTACCTCACCGACGCCGTCCGCCGCCACCAAGCACGCACCATGGCCCCCCAACTCGATGGCTTCTTCCGCCAGGTCGACGACCTGACGGACCACTTCATCGACCGCCTGCGCCAGGCCGTCGCCATCCCGTCCGTGTCGTCGGACGCGGCGCGCCGCCCGGACGTGGTGCGCATGGCGCATTTCCTGGAGAAGGAGCTGACGGCGCTGGGCGCCGAGGTCGAGCTGCGGCCGCTGGGCAAGCAGCCGGACCAGCCGGCGCTGGACCTGCCGCCGGTGGTGCTGGCGCGGTACGGGCGCGACGCGGGCAAGCGCACGGTGCTGGTGTACGGGCACTACGACGTGCAGCCGGCCGAGAAGACGGACGGCTGGGCGACGGAGCCGTTTGAGCTGAGCGTGGCCGCCGACGGCCGCATGCTGGGCCGCGGCTCGACGGACGACAAGGGACCCGTGCTGGGCTGGCTGAACGCGATCGAGGCGCACCAGAAGGCGGGCGTGGCGTTCCCGGTGAACCTGCTGATGTGCTTTGAGGGCATGGAGGAGTACGGGTCGGAGGGGCTGGACGCGCTGATCGAGGCGGAGGCCGGCCAGTTCTTCAAGGACGCCGAGGCCGTCTGCATCTCGGACAACTACTGGCTGGGCACGGAGAAGCCGTGCCTGACGTACGGGCTGCGCGGGTGCAACTACTACTCGGTGGAGATTGCGGGCCCGGCCGCGGACCTGCACAGCGGCGTGTTCGGCGGCACGGCGCAGGAGCCGATGACGGACCTGGTGCGCGTGCTGGCGACGCTGGTGGCGACGGACGGCACGATCCAGATCCCGGGCATCGCGGAGCAGGTGGCGCCGGTGACGGCGGACGAGGCGTCGCTGTACGACGGCATCGCGTTCACGATGGACACGCTGCACGAGGCGCTGGGCAGCAAGACGACCATCTACGAGGACAAGAAGCGCACGCTGATGGCGCGCTGGCGCTACCCGTCGCTGTCGATCCACGGCGTGGAGGGCGCCTTCTCGGCGCCGGGCGCCAAGACGGTGATCCCGGCCAAGGTCACCGGCAAGTTCTCGATCCGCACGGTGCCGGACATGGAGATCGACAAGACCAACGCGCTCGTGTACCGCTACGTCGAGGAGCAGTTTGCCAAGCTCGGCAGCAAGAACTCGCTGCGCGTCTTCGCGCAGCACACCGGCAACTGGTGGGTGGCCAGCCCGAAGCACTGGAACTTTGCGGCCGCGGGCAAGGCGGTCGAGCGCGTCTGGGGCGTCACGCCCGACTACACGCGCGAGGGCGGCAGCATCCCGGTCACGCTCACGTTCGAGCAGGCCACGGGCAAGAACGTGCTGCTGCTGCCGATGGGCAGCGCCACCGACGGCGCCCACTCGATCAACGAGAAGCTGGACAAGAAGAACTACATTGAGGGGATCAAGCTGCTGGGCGCGTACCTGCACTACGTGGCCGAGGAGCCCAAGACGGAGTAGGGGAGACATAGAGGGTATCGACGATGAACAAGAAAGAAGCACACAGACAAACAAGAACAAGACTCAAGCTTCCGCCCGCCGCCGCCGCCGCCGCGCCGCCACCGTCGCCGCGTCCCACGTCCCGGAAAAGATTTCCTCGCACTCGTCCTCGTCGCCCGAGTCGAACTCGACGGCAGCGGTGTCGGCGTCGTCGGCGTCGTCGTCGTCGGCGTCGCCGGCCACCGCCGTCTGCAGCCGCCGGACCGCGTCCAGCCCGCCATGGTCCTCGTCGTCCCCGTCCCCGTCCCCGTCCCCGTCCCCCGCCCCCTCCACGTCCTCCCACCCCCGGTGCGTCGTCACCCGCACCACGTCCAGGATGTACTTGCCCGCCTTGTACCGCTGCGCCGCCTCCCGCGCGTCCACGTACTTCCACCCCAGCCGCACCGCGCACTGCGCGCACTCCACGTCCGCCACCACGTGCGCGCCCGTCAGCAGCTGCCGCGTCTCGCGCGGGCCCACGCGCACGTTGGGCAGCGGCGCGTCGCGCGCGTCGTCGCGGAAGCGCGCGCGGTCAAAGGGCGACGAAGACGACTCCGCGTCCGAGTCCTCCCCCGGAAACTCCGTCTCCGGCACCCCCGGCGCCAGCAGGTGCGCCGCCGCCGTCGCCGGCGCCGACACCAGGTACGCGCGCCCGTGCCGCCCCGTGAAGCCCTTGGACACGATCTGCGCGGCAAACGCCAGGTCCGCGCCGCAGCGGCGGCAGCGCAGCGTGTCGGGGTGGGCGCGGGCGAGGCGGCGGCGNNGCGGCCGCGTCGTCGTCGTCGTCGTCTCTGGCTCGGCCGTCAGGGCGGCGTCGACGTCGGCCAGCAGGGACAGCACGTCCGGCGACGTGCAGAGCGACGGGGCCGTGGTGCGCGACGAGTCGGTGCTTCCGGCGCTGCCGGCGCTGCCGGCGCTGCTGTCGGTCCGGGACGAGACGGCCGAGGCCACGCTGCTGCGGTGGGACGGGGGAGGCACGCGGGACGGCTCGGCTTCCGGGCTATGGCCCTGCTTGCGCCGCCCGAGGAAGCCGGGGAAGGAGGGCAGCAGAAAGGTGGCGTGTCTGTAGCCAGACGCCGAGGAGCGGTGCCGGTGCGGGTTCCGCGGGTCCCGAAGAGGGTTGAACATGGTGAAGACGGTGGGAGTCGTCGAGGAGACGGGATGCCGGGAGACGTCAGAAAGCCGACGTCGGCAGGGATACAGAGTTGAAAGCAAAGGAAGAAAAGAAAGAAAGAAAGGGAGAAAGAACAAAGATGATACGAAAGAAGGAGAAGACCGGGAGAACGACAGATCATAAGACAACCGCCAGTGATACACCCAGGAGCACGGCAGCTGGGCACCCGCCCGCGCGATCGTGGCTTCGGTATGGCATCGGGAAACGGACGAGAGCTCGTGATTGTTGCCGGGCGCTGTCTTACACCAGCGCGCTGCAGGGTGACGGTGCACGGCATGTACTGGTACCTGAGGGCGCGCGGGCGGCCGGTGCGCACGCCCGTACCGGTACCGCCGGCGACCTGGAACGGTCGGGTAAGAGAGGGGCAGGCGGGGCTGCTGCACCTTGTGACGTTGTAGTTGTGCCTGATTCCTAGGGTTTCCAATATCTGCTGAATAGAATCTCTGAATATCGGGAAGACGTGCTCCCTACCCCCTACACCCCGTTGCTGTGGTCCTCCATCTCGCAAAACGCCGTAAACGTCACAAACTCGTCGCCGTCGGCCAGCCCGGCGGCCGCCAGCACGAGCTCGGCCGTGGCGCCGACAAAGAAGACGTAGCCGGCGCGCACGGGCTCGACCGCGGGCCCGACGGCGATGGTGCCCTGGCCGGCGGTGCAGATGACGATGCTCGGCCCGGCCAGCGGGTCCAGCGTGGCGCGCGCGCCGTTGCGCTTGAGCGCGGTGCGCAGCACGCTGAACTCGGCAATGGGCGGGTCGTATAACAGACACGCGGAGCCGGAGCCGTAGGCGGCCGCGTTGAGCGTCGCGTAGGGGTAGGCGACGGGCCGCAGCAGCTGCTCGGCGATGGGCGCGTAGCCGTACGTCAGCATGGCCGTCAGCGTGGGCACGTCCTTGAACTTGGGCGTGAAGCCGGCGCGCACCACGTTGTCGGACGCGGCCATGCACTCGATGATGTCGCCCGAGATGTACGCGTGCACGTCGTCGGCGCGCAGGAACAGCGCCTCGCCGGGCTGCAGCGCGACAATGTTGAGGAAGAACAGGCAGAACAGGCCGACGTCGACGCCGAACGCGCCGTGCAGGCGCGTGATCAGCGCGCGGAGGACCGGGCTGGGCGACGCGGGCACGCCGCCGCCGGCGAACTTGGCCGCGTCGTCCTCCGCCTCCTCGTCTCCCTCGTCCGGGCTGGTCGTGTCCGCCGCCACCTCGGCCAGCAGCGCGTCCGTCGCCGCCGCCAGCGTGTCGGCGGACGCCGCCATCAGCGCGCTGAACAGCGCCCGCAGCGCCGCCTTGTTCGCCGCCACGGCCGCGGCGTCGGCCTCCGTCTCGCGGCCGGCCACGGCCGCCAGGAACGCCGCGCTCGCGTCGGCGCCGACCACCGCGCGCAGCGCCGGCACCGTCCGCAGGAAATGCGCAATCTCGCCCAGCGGCCGGAAGCCGCACAGGCCCTCGAACGGCGTCAGCGCAATCGCCATCTCCGGCTTGTGGTTGTCGTCGGGGTAGTGCGCCGGGTCGCGCGCGTGCAGCGTCTCGGCCAGCGCCTTGTTGGGGTGCGCCTGGATCGACAGCGCCTTGCGGATGGACAGCACCTTGAACAGGAACGGCAGCGTGCGGCCGAACTGGGCGGCCACCGCCGGGCCCAGCAGCGCCTGGTTGTCCTGCACCAGGTCGAGCAGCGTGCGGCCGGTGCGCACGTCCGTGGACGGGTTGGAGGGATGGGTGCCCATCCAGAGCTGTCTTGTCAGTTGTCTTTTCTCTTCTCTCGTCTCTCGTCTCTCGTCTCCTCGACACGCACCTCCGCGTACGGCTTGTCCGCCTCAATCGTGAAGCCGGCCGCCGGCGTCGCCGCCGCAAACTGCGCCGCCGCCGAGTCCGCGCCCGTCTTGCCCCAGTCGTACGAGTTGACGCCGCATTGCAGCCGGAGAAGAGGAATCTGCATGATGGGCGAGCGATGCCGGCGATGGACGGAGGGGTTGGGTTTTTTTCGTCTCTCCCCAGGGAGGGGAGCTGCACAAGAGGGCCAGGTACCTTTGTACTTCCTGCTCACCGTCCTTGTCATCCGTCGAAAAGTGTCCAATGGCCGAGCCCACAATTCTGCACGTGCACCACAGTGCATTACTCACTTCGCCCCGCTGTGCGCACGGTCCCACAGGTCTTTTTCCGGCCTTCGTTTCCGCCACTTTGTCCGTTTCCGTCGCCTTCTCTCTTTTTCTTCTTCCTCACCAGTCACCACCAGCAACCTCAATCATCCACCATCCACCACATCCATTCTTCCCGTCCATCCACAAACACTCGCATTTCTCTGCACAATCGTCTTGTTCGCAGACATCCATTGCACATCCTCTTTTCCAGCCGAATTCGGACAAAGTTGGCCATTTGTCTCACCGCTTTTTCTCTTCATCGATCATCAGATCTTTCGACCTCAACCATCCTCATGGCGCAGTCAAAACCCAATCATTCGAGTAGTAGTAGTCGCAGCGGCGCCGCGGCGGCCGCCCCCGTCCCCGCCCAGGTGCTCGCCAGCTGCTACGCCCTCGACGCGGCGCCCGCCGGCGCCGCCGCCGGCGCCGCCGCCCTGACCGGCTTCCACTACTGCACTACCCCGGCCACCGGGGCTGAGTGGTATTCCTGAGGTCCCTTCCTCCGGACTGCCCTCGCCCCCCTCAAGCCCCCCCCTGGCCGCCGTCACGGCCGCGCACCAGCTGACGCTGCTGCCGAAGAAGCGGCCGCAGGCGCCGCCACAGCCGGAGGCGTCCGGCCGTGGCCGCCGCCGCCGCGGCGCCGGGGGGGCAACATTCCGCATCAGGGAAGAGTGTGAGAGACTCTTTTGCGAGACCATGGCGGCCGTGTTCGCGGGTGAGCGGAACACGGCCGGTCGCGTCTCCGGCCTGACGGGTGTTTTTCCGTACGATGACAAGTACGATGATCAGTTCAAGTACGACGACAAATACGACGATCCGGCCATGAACGGCGGCTATCTGATGACGCCGCCCGACGAGGCCGCGCACGGCGTGGCCGCGCGGCGCCGCGCCCTGTCCAACGCGTCGTCGGACGTCTCGGACGTCTCGAACGGCTCGAGCGTCTCGCCGACGGCGACCACCACTACGCCCAGCACGGGCACGGGCACGACCACCACCACCTACGCCGCGCCCGTGCTGTGGCTCGAGATCTGGGACTTTGTCGGCTGCGCCAGCTTCCGCGCCTTTGTCGCCGCCGACGGCGCCGGCGCGCGGTCGCTGTTTGTCTTTTTCGACGCGAGCGTGTTCAGCCGCGATGTGAAGCAGGCGTAGGTACCCCCCCGTTCTCTTTTTCTTTGTCATCCTGCTAACCAACAGCCTCGTCGCCCTCATCGAGCTCGGCGAAACCCTGGCCTGCGCCCACGTCGTGCTCTGCGTCGACCGCACGGCGCCCGCCGAGGCGGCCGCGCTGCTCAAGGGCCTGCAGTGGGCGGGCTTCTCGCTGACCACGCTGGACCTGTGGACGGGCGGCGCGGGCGTGGACGTGACGAGCGACCGGTGGCTGTTTATGGGGATGGAGCTGTAGGGTGTTGCAGTGGAGGGAGTGCTGCGGTGGAGTGTGTGCTTGCGTTCTCGTCTTGCGGATTTATAATTTTATATGAATGTCTAGGAACGCCTTTGTTAATTCACTTTGTTTCTCCCATTTCTCCCATCGATCCCCTTCTCCATCTATCCATCCCTACAACGCCTCTTCCGCCGGCCGCACCACCAGCCCCTGCTCGGCCAGGTGCGCCTTGACCTGCCCGACGGTGTACTCGCCGCGGTGGAAGATGCCGGCGCCCAGGGCGGCGTCCGTGGTCGTGTGGGCGAAGACGTCGGCAAAGTGCGCGGGCCGGCCGGCGCCGCTGGACGCGATGACGGGGATGCGCACGGCCGCCTTGACGAGGCGGATCAGCTCGAGGTCGAAGCCGCGGTTGGTGCCGTCGCGGTCGATGCAGTTGAGCAGCAGCTCGCCGGCGCCCATGGCCTCGACGGCCTGCGCGAGCGCGACGACGTCGAGGTCGTGCGTGCGCCGGCCGCCCTGCGTCGTGCACGCGTACCAGCAGACGGTCTCGCCGGCGGGGCCGGGCTCGGCGGTCGCGATGGTGTGGTGGGCGGGGTCGGCCGCCTGCACAAACACGCGCTTCGGGTCGACGCTGACCACGACCGCCTGGCGGCCGTACGCGGCCGCGATCTGCTCGATCGCCGTCGTGCCGTCGAGCCGCCGCCCGGCCGCGTAGTAGGCCTCGGCGGCGGCGACGGCGTCGGACCCGATGGACACCTTGTCGGCGCCGGACTGGAAGTACAGCGCGGCGACGGCCAGGGCGGCGACGGGCTGGCCGTCCGGGTCGACGGTGTCGCGGATGCCGCCGCCGACGGTCAGCGGCACGAACACGGAGCGCGACGTGCGCCGCAGCACCTCGAGCATGGGCAGGTCGGCGACGGGGCAGTCGCGGAAGCTGGTGATGTTGAGGAACGTCACCTCGTCGGCGCCCTGCGCGTAGTAGCGCTCGGCCAGCTCGACGGGCTTGCCCAGGTTGCGCACGCCGCGCGCGCCCGCCTTGTCGCGCACGTCGTACTGGTCGCCCTTGGTCACGACCAGGTCGCCGGCGTCGTTGGCGCGCACGTCGAGGCAGGCGATGACGCGGCGGGTGAGGCCGGGGGCGGCGGCCGCCTGACCCGGGCTTCCCTGGCTGACCGGCACCCCCCCCCGCAGGGCCGCCGCCCCGCTCCCGTCCAGGAACGCCCGCAGCAGCCGCAGCCCGGCCACGCCGCTCTTCTCCGGGTGGAACTGCGTGGCCAGCACGTTGTCCCGCGCCACGGCGCCCACAAACGTCTCGCCGCCGTACGTCGCCGTGGCCACGGCCCAGCCCTGGGCCTCGAGCTCGCCCGCCGTGTAGGGGTACTGGTACGAGTGCACGTAGTAGTACTTGGACGAGGGGCGCAAATCATAAAAGTCCGGTCCGCCCGCGCCCGCGCGCCGCGCGTCGTTCCACCCAATGTGCGGCACCGCCTTGTCGGCGTCGTCAAAGCGCGCCAGGCTGCCGTCGATCAGGCCCAGGCCCGCGCACGCCGGGTCCTCGCCGGACCCGCGGAACAGCGCCTGCAGGCCGACGCAGATGCCCAGGAACGGCTTGCCGGCGGCGATGTGCTGGCGGACGGCGGGCAGGTAGCCGGCGGAGGCGAGCTGGGACAGGCAGTGGCCGAAGTGGCCGACGCCGGGGAGGATGAGGCGCTGGGTGGGGTCAGCACGGAACATCAGAGAGGGAGAAGGGGGGGGGGGGGGGGAGACGCACCTCCGCATTCACCACCTGGTCCGGACTCGTGATCCATTCGACCTCGAAGCCGACCTTTTCGATGGCGTTGACGAGGCTGCGCACGTTGCCGGCGACATAGTCGAGCAGGTGGACGGTCGGCATGGCGGCGGCGGGGGGGGCCGGCAGGAGGCGGTCGCTGTTCCAGGAGGGCCGTCAAAACGTGGTAAAGTCCAAAAGTCCAGACGGGCGTCCGTGAGTCAATGGAGGCGGGCGCAAAATCCCAAATTTGGAAGGCCCCACCGCGCCCGCGAACTTCATTCTGCCGCGTCTCTCCGCCCAGGACGAGTGGCGCTCTACGCGCCCAGACGCAGCACAGACCGACGACCGCGACGACGACGGCGACGACGACGACGACCCATGGCGCATGCGGCCTACGGACAGGACACTGGGCGAAACGCGCCGCCTGTTGCGGCAGCCGGCCTGCCGGCGGCCGAGGCGGACGACGCGGACTGGGAGTACGAGTACTCGACGACGGAGACGGAGGTCGGTTTCGTTCGGACATCTGTCGTTCTGCTTCTACTGCACCTACTGCTGCTGCTTGCTGCCCTGGTCTGGTGTCCTTGTCCGCTAACCCCCAGACACACCTCATTACGCTCGACCTGTCGCTGCCCGAGTTTGTGCGGCGCCGCAAGGAACACATCATGCACAACACGCGCGGCGGCTTCCGGTCGTGGATGAACCCGATCATGAACAACGACGACTCGCCGCCGCCGCTGGCCCGGGTCGCCGCGCCCCTGCCGTCGGCGGACACGGGCGGGGCGGGCGGCGAGGAGGACGGCGAGGGCGAGGACGGGCAGACGGTCCGTCGGGAACACGACCACGACCACGGCCACGACCACGACGACCCCATGGAGGACCGGCCCGGCCCCGATGCAGAGGACAAGCCCGGCATCGCCGACGCTGGGGAGAGCGACGACCCCGTCCCATCGGAGATCCAGATCCTCGACCTGCACAGCGCGCAGCCGCTGCTGGCGTACCGCGGCGTGGTGCTGACGGGGGCGTGGACGGAGGTGATTGGGACGGAGCTGGTGTTTGCGGAGGCGGGGGGGTTGAATGGTGGTGGTGGTGGTGGTGGTGGTGGTGGCGAGGGGGGGGATCTGGCCCAGTCAGTAGAATCAGGGTGAAGGAGCGAGAGCGTAAGCATGGAACAGACAGCAGTGAGCAAAGAGAGCAGAGAGCACAACGAATAACAAGAAGAACAAACGTAGGATTAGTGGTCAAAGACAGAACCGAAGAAAAACAAACAAAACAAAACAAAACGACAGCCACCCAAACGCCGGCGCACAGCATCGGTTTTGTACAAGAAAAAGAACAAGAGCGAGACCAAGACAGCAAGACAAAACGACAACGTCTCCCACACACGGCTCTCAGTCCAGGTCCGCAAAGTCGGCGCGGCGCAGCGGGTGCGCCTCCGTGTTGAAGACCCAGTCGTCCAGGCTGAGCACGTTCCAGTCGTCGAAGACGAGGTAGAAGTACTTGAGCGTCTCGGCCAGCCAGAAGCTCTCCATGCGGTCCATGGACGTCGACGGCGCCGCGCGCGTCACGTCGTCGACCGCCGCCGCGCCCGCGTAGTCCGCCTTGGCGTCGTCGTCCAGCGCCAGCGGCGCCAGCAGCGCCGCCAGCCCGGCCCGGCCGCCGCCGCCGCCGCTGTCGATGCCGCCGCCGCCGCCGCCGTCGCCGGCCGCCACCGTCGGCGCCAGCGCGTCCGCCCAGCCGCGCGGCAGCGCGCCCGCGTGGCGCGCGACCTGCGCAAACATGTGCCACGCCTTGTCCTGCCAGGCGCGGTCGCCCGTCAGCCGCCACAGCACAAAGACCGACTCGATCGCCTCGGGCCGCAGCAGGTAGTGCGCGTTGTCGATGTCGACCATGCCGCGCGGCAGCCGCGTCTCCGCCATCAGCTTGGCCACCGCCGCGTCGGCGCCGCTGGCCGCCGCCGTGTCGCGGTACAGGGGGAGGCGGTCGATGCTGGACGATTCGGGGCTGGCGGTCAGTACGGGGAAAGAATAAGTAACAGCAAGAAGAGAGAGCTTACACCGCCGTCTTCCAGTGCGCCTTGAGCGCGTCGCGCCACTTGTCGTCGCTGTAGGCACAGCGGCCCGCGGCCTGGGGGTCCAGGTACGAGCCGCACGCGGCGAAATGGAACTTCTCCGGCCCGACGCCCGTGGCCGTCGTGTTGTACGCCCACACGCAGGCGTCGGTCAGCTGCGCGGCCAGGTCCAGGTCGGCGTCGTTGTGCACGTTGACCTTGTCGCCGGCGCCCGCCGGCGCAAACGCGCGCGCGGCCAGCGCCACCATGCCGCCGGCAAAGCAGCCCAGGTGCTCGGCGCGCGGCAGCGTCGTCACCGTGCGGCCGGCCAGCGGGTCGTCGGCCACGCGCACCTCGCCCGGCAGCACCAGCCGCTGGTTGCCCGGGTTGAGCACGCGCCGGAACAGGTGCTTCTTGGCCACGGCCAGGAACTGCGCGTACATCAGCCGCGGCTGGTCCAGCGCGCCGCCCAGCAGCAGCCACTGCTTGGGCAGGTACTCGAACAGCGAGTCCGCCTTGCCGTTGAGCGTAAACGTCGTGTCGCCCGCAAACGACGGCGTCGCCGCGTCCACCAGCACCGGCCACATGCCCGGCAGCCGCGTGCGCTTCTGGTGCGCCTCCAGCACGTCCGCGATCCGCTGCACCGCGTCGTAGTAGCGCACGTCGCCCGTCAGCTGGCTCAGCTTGGTGAACTCCAGCGACAGCGTGCCCAGCTCTGCCGCCAGCACCGCGCGCGGCGCCGCCGTCTGCCGCGCCCCGCGCACGTACGCGCGCCAGTCCCAGCGCGCCAGCGGCAGCCGGTTCGGCGTGTCGAACGCGCCCATCAGAATGTCGCCCAGCTGCGTCGCCTGCCGCAGCAGCGCCGGGTACGCCTGGCCGCTGACCTCGTACGCGCCCAGCAGCCCGCCCAGGTACCGGATCGTCGTCTCAAACAGGTGCACCGTCGGCGCGTCGCTGCGCGTAAAGTCCACCGACGTCGCCACCGCCTGCACCGCCATGCGGAACTCGTCGCGCAGGCCCACGATCCACAGCGCGTCCAGCGTGTCCACCAGCGTCGCCGCCCACCCGCTCAGCTTCTCGTAGTCCTGCCGCGGCTCGCCCGTCACCGGCGCCAGCTCGTCCGCCAGCCACGCGTGCGCCTTGTAGCCCTCCCAGCTGCGCACAAACGCCGCCTTGACCGCCGCCCGCCGCGCCAGCCGCTGCCGCCGCTGCGCCGCCGTCTCGCCCGGCGCCGGCGTCTTCTGGATCGGCGGCAGCGCCACCTTGCCGCCGGGCCGCGGCAGCTCCTTGAACGCGCTCACCGGGTAGCGGTCCGGCAGCTTGGCCAGCCGCAGCTTCGCGTCCGCCTCCGCGTCCGGCCCGGACGGCGGCGGCCGCGGCGGCAGCTTGGCCGCCGGCGCCGCCGGCACCGGACGCTGGGGCCGGTAGCGGTCCACCAGGGTCGGGTCCTTGCGGACCAGGACCCAGAGCGCAAAGAGGCACAGAAAGGACACGAGGATGAACGAGCGCCAGCGGCGCGGCAAGGCCGTCAGAAGCATGATGCGCGACTGGAATCCACGAATCCACGAGGGCACGAGGGCACGGGGGCCGTGTCGCGTCGACGAGCAATGACCCGTCGTTGGCTCGAGCTGTCGAGGAGACGAGGTGCCTCTGTCGAGTCGGGCTGTCGTCGAGTCGATGTCGATGGGCCAATCGAACGATGGGTCTTTGTGCGAGGGCAGATTATATTGGTCCGGCGAGGGCGTCAGTCATGGTCTGCGTCGGCACGACGACAATGGGTGGACAGAAACAGGGTTGGCCTGCATATCCCGTCCTGTCCTCCCGTTTAATTAAGGAGAATTAAGGTATGTAGACTTCCGTGCGGGGGCCATTCACGTGCGTTTGTTTGGGTCCTAGCGCAGCGGCATTTACCTGCACGTGAAACTGTGGGGAGCCTGACCCCTCTACGAGACGGGGGACAACAAGACATTGTTTTGGCTCCGCGGGGCCCAGGCCCAGCAGGTGTGTTTTCGTATTTTCGTTTCGTATTTTAGAGACAGTGATATAGAGAGCCGGCTACACGAGGCGGCCGACAGGACAGCGGCTCATGGGAAGTACGGCAGAAAGAAGAGGGGAGAGGCGCCAGGAGGGGAGCGGGAAAGAAACAGAAAAGGAAGAAAAGAAAAGGAAAAGAAATTGAAAAGACACCCAGACATCAAGACAACAAAGCTCGTCCAGAGACCGCAACCACTCCGTGCCGCTGTCCCTCCTTGCGTTCTTCCCTTTCGTTTCGTCGTCTTCGTCTTCATCTTCGTTCTAGCTGCTTATTTCTGCATCATGAGCTGGACAAACTCGTTGTCTGGTGGCGGTTAGCACGGCTTCCTGAAAGGCAGAACGAAACAAGACCAAGATCACCTACAGTCAATCCGGCCGTCGCCGTCCTGGTCTGCCTCGCGGATCATCTCGTCGACCTCCTCGTCCGTCAGCTTCTCGCCGATCGAGGTCATGACGTGGCGCAGCTCGGCAGCCGAGATGAAGCCGTTGTTGTCGCGGTCGAAGACCTGCAGTGTCAGATGGGCAGCCCACACGCGCGAGACAGGGGAGCGCAAGTGCCTACCTTAAACGCTTCGCGGATCTCCTCCTCGGAGTCGGTGTCCTTCATCTTGCGGGCCATCATGGTGAGGAACTCTGTGTCGCGTTAGCCCGTGCACGGCGCGCGCGCGTCTCTCTCTCTCTCCCTGGCCCCGGCCTTGGCCTTTGCTGCCTACCCGGGAAGTCAATGGTGCCGTTGTTGTCGGCGTCGACCTCGTTGATCATGTCTTGCAGCTCCGACTCGGACGGGTTCTGGCCCAGCGACCGCATGACGGTGCCGAGCTCCTTGGTGGTGATCTGGCCTGCGCGCGCGTTGTCAGCAATCAAGTCGAGGATGCGCCTGCAAGATGTTTACGCACCATCGGCATCCTTGTCCTGTGTGGAAACTGTGGTTAGCGAAAGCAAGAAAAGAAGAAGACGCGGCGCACGTACAAACAGGGAGAACGCCTCCTTGAACTCGGAGACCTGCTCCTCGGTGAGGGAATCGGCCTTGGCACGGTTAGCATGGAGCAATGCTGCTTGCGCGGCTGGGCCGGCTCGAGTAGAAGAACGGCAGCACAAACCATGGCTGGACGAGAACGGTTGTTTGCGTGCGGGAATAGGGAGCGAAACGGATCGAACGGAAATCGAAAGGACGGGCAGCCGAAAGCAAAGCAGAGGTCGAGGGGCGAGGCGGTGGTGGGCGAACAAGAGCGGGCGTCGAGAAGGCGAGAAAAGGAGGCAAAATCGAAATAGAGCTGAGGTCAGTCAGTAGGGGCACAAAAGTCGCCTATGTAGCCCAGCCAGCAGGAAAAAAGGAGGGGACTCGCTCGGCTGGCTGCCCCGCTCCCGAAACAGGGGCGCCTGCCTGCCTGCGGCTGCCAGGCCAGCGTTGCGTCAACAAGCTCGGGACGCGCACGCGCCCGCTTTGCTGCATGCCCGCTTAAGGAGCTCTGGCCACTGTATCCGAATACGCATCTGGCCGAACGACCAGGAGCACGAGAGGCCACTCCCGGCATCATCACGACGGCATCCCGCGGACAGCATCGCATTGAACAGCCCGGCATCTACGGCACCCTGCTCGACCACACGACCGACTTCTCCTTTGGCTGCGCCATTGCCATTCCGTTGTCGCTTCGTCGCCCCGGTCCCGCGGCCGTCCACAGCTGCCCGACGTCCCCGGCGCCGGCAACGGAGCATCCTCTGCGCTCCGCGTCCAGCAGAGGCAGCCGACCGACGGCCGTTGTCCTGCCTCTGTGCCGCCTTTGTTCTCCCTGCAGGCGGCCGTAATCGGCCCGCTCCGGCTCCCGCTCCGCCATGTGGCGCGACCGAACCAACCTGTGCGCATCCCCTTGTTCCTCCTTTTCGTCTTTCCCCATTAACCCAACGGCAGCTACATTTCCTATCGCCAGTCCTATGCCCACCACCCGAAAAAGCGGACACGCTACCATGGCGGCCTGGGCGACGGCGGCAGCGGCGGCGTCAGCGCCCCCCTGGCCGACGAGGACCGCCGCGGCCTGCTCTCGCCCGACGCCTTCTACGACCCCATGGCGGACGACGGCAGCACGGCGGGCGGCGGCGACGCCGTGATCGAGATGGACCTGCTGCCGCCGCGGTGGGCGGACGTGTCGGACGAGGTGGCGGAGATCCTGGGCGAGGTGGCGCGGCAGAGCCAGCAGCTGGACCGGCTGCACCAGAAGCACGTGCTGCCGGGCTTCAACGAGGACGCGGCGGCGCGGCGGGCGGAGGAGAGCGCGATCGAGC
This sequence comes from Ceratocystiopsis minuta, assembly GCA_001676865.1. Classification (NCBI taxonomy): domain Eukaryota; kingdom Fungi; phylum Ascomycota; class Sordariomycetes; order Ophiostomatales; family Ophiostomataceae; genus Ceratocystiopsis; species Ceratocystiopsis minuta. The sequence continues at coordinate 23,120 of LZPB01000153.1, read as the reverse complement.
GGCTGACGCAGGCGATCACGCGCGGCTTCCACGAGTGCCACCAGTGCATCCAGCGCATCGACCACATGGTGCGCGACGCCCGCAGCCAGGGGACGCTGTCGCGGGCGGACGAGGCCATGGCCAAGAACGTGCAGATCTCGCTGGCGGCGCGGCTGCAGGAGGCGAGCGCGGCCTTTCGGAAGAAGCAGAGCGCGTATTTGAAGAGTGGGTGTTCATTTCTGTGTCTGCTTTATGTGCATTTGTCGTGCTAACCCCCCCAGAACTCAAAGGCTTCTCCGGCCCCCCCCCCGCCGCCGCCGCCGCCGGCAGCAACTACGCCGCCGACCCGTCGCTGCTCGAGTCCGACGCCGACCGCTCGTTCTCGCAGCTGACGCTCGAGCAGGCGCAGTCGCCGCGCCAGCGCCAGCTGCGCGCCGACGACGCCGTCATTGCGCAGCGCGAGCGCGAGATCGAGGACATTGCCCAGGGCATCGTCGACCTGGCCGACCTCTTCCGTGACCTGCAGACCATGGTCATCGACCAGGGCACCATGCTCGACCGCATCGACTACAACGTCGAGCGCATGACCACCGACGTCAAGGCCGCCGACCGCGAGATCGTCGTCGCCTCCGGCTACCAGCGCAAGACGGTCAAGCGCAAGGTCATGCTGCTGCTGGTGCTCCTCGTCGCCGGCCTCTTCATCCTGCTGCTGATCAAGCCCAAGCGGCACGGCGGCGGTGGTGGTGGCAGTGCTCCCGCCGAGGAAGCGGTCCGGCGAGCCGTCCGGCAAGTCGCCCGACAAGCAGCCCGACGGGCCGTTCCACGACGCTCTCCGTTATAGTCTTTGTTTGTTTGTTGTCCTTTCTGTTCTTTCTTCTTTGATTCTCCTCCCCTGTCTTTATACTCCTGGCACTCCATTGCATTTCCTTTCGTTCCGTCTGGACGGCGTCCATGTTTCTATATACCGAATAAAAAAAAAAGAACAAAAACGTATCGTCGTGGAAGGTCTATGTGGTCATCGTGTACAGG
>LZPB01000153.1:0-21977 GCA_001676865.1 Ceratocystiopsis minuta | reverse complement strand
AGCGTCAGCTGGTTCGCCCGCCGCGCCTGCCGCCAGCGCCGCGTCGCCAGCGCCGGCGGGCCGAACAGCGCCGCCACGCACAGCAGCGTCTCGGCCCGCACGCGGCCCGCGTCCACGGCGACGCCGCGGTCCTGCAGCAGCGCCAGCAGGCGGATGCCGCCCGCGAGCGCAAAGGCCGACGGCGGCGCCGGGTCCGTCGTCTCGCGTGCCGCGGCCGCCGCCACCGCCGCGCACGACGGCGCCGGACGAGGCGTGCTCGTCGAGGGCGGCGCGCAGGCGGCGCACGGTGGAGCGGTCCTGCAGGACGGTGCGGCCGTAGTTCTCCATCAGCTGGTTCCAGGTGTCCGGGTCGGCCAGGCGCTGCAGCAGCGGGTGCAGCACGGCGCAGGCGACGATCTCGCGCACGAGGGCGGCGACGGGGCGGCTGGCCAGGAAGGCCGGGCCCGGCAGCAGCTGCGGCAGCAGGCGCGCGTCGACGAGGCGGCGCAGGTACGCCTGCTGGGCGAGGCGCGTGTGGGTGTCCGAGTAGGACAGCTGGGCGGCCGGGTGCAGGCCGGCGGGCCGGCGCAGCTCGCGGAACTTGGCGGCAATGGCCAGGTCCAGCTCGTCGGACTCGGTCACGGCGCGGTTCAGCTTGTGGCCGCGCACGGCGCGCTCGGCGTCGCCAAAGTCGTGGAAGTGCGCCACCAGCACCGGCACCAGGCGGCTCGTCAGCGCCGCCACCAGGTCGTCCACGCCCAGCAGCCGGTCGCGCAGCCGCCCCAGCGCGCCGCGCACCGCGCCGTCCACCAGGTTCGGGAAGCGCGCGTCGTTGCTCAGCGGCGACACGCTGGCCGCGTACCACGACCGCACGTTGGCCTGCAGCACGCGCGCCAGCAGCGCCTCCAGCGCCGCGTCGACGCGCGGCGCCTGCGGGTAGAGCGGCTCCGGCTCGTAGACAAGGCCGGCCTGTAGATCTGCCAGCTCGCGCTCCCAGCGGCCGGGGGCCGTGAACGCGGCCGAGCGTCGGGCTCGGGAGGACGAGGTCGAGGTCGAGGTCGCTATCGTGCTGTTCTCGGCGGCCAACTCCGCGTACACCGGCCGGCGGACGCCGAGGATCAGCGCCAGCAGCCCGACGCAGCTCAGCAGCGCGCCGGCGACCAGGCCGTGGCCGGCAAAGCGGATGGCCGGGAACCAGTGCGTGGCATAGCCCCAGGCAACGAAGGCGGCGAGGCCGGCCAGCAAGACGTCGCGCGCCTTGAGGGCAGCCATGGCCGGGGCGGGTTCACGCAGCCCGTCGTGTCTGTCGTGGGTGTTGTATGCAGGCGGTTCCGGGGAGCAATCGAGTCTGCGAGAGAGCAGCCGGCGGTGGGACGTGGTGTTCGAGATGGTTGATCGGGAGGGGGTCGCGTGGGCAGTTCTCCTCACAATTTGGATTATGTAAAACTGGAGCAGCTTGTGCCTACGGAGTACTCCGTACGGAGTATAGTGCCCTAAATGCCCTGTAACGCCTGTGCCCTGAAACACCCGAGCTAAAACACCCGCAGACGGTTCCTGCACGTGGTCGTTATTGTGACCGCAGAAAGAAACAGCAAAATCAAAAGAAAGCAGAAGGAATTACAGGATGTGGTATAAAGGAAAAAAGGCAGAAAGCAGATATAGAAAAATACAAAAATAATACACAAGCGAAACAGAAATCATAGACCCATCCATCCGTCAGCCGTAATGTGTTTGAATCCCCTCGTACGTGAAGCGCGACCACAGCAGCTGCAGCGCGTACCTGTCGTTCTCGCGGTCCGAGAAGATGGGCTGGCCGGCGGCGCGGCGGGCGTACAGCTCGGGGCGGGCCCAGCCGTTGGTGTAGGCGGTGCCGATGAGGCGGGTGCCGGCGACGGCGGCGGAGCCAAAGTCGATGAGATACGGCAGGCCGTCGCGGACCATGATGTTGGCGGGCTTGAGGTCGTTGTAGGCCAGGCCCTGGTGGTGCAGGTGGCTGAGGGCGTTGCGCAGGGCGCAGAAGAAGTCGTCCTGATTGATCTGAGCAAAGTCCTGTGGCGACAGCTCGCGCAGCGAGACCGGCAGCCGCTCAAAGACCAGCCCCGTGATGCAGTTGCGGCGCACGCGCACGCCGAGGTAGCGCGCAATGTGCGGGTGCGGCTTCTTGGCCAGCAGGTCGTTCATATAGACCTCCTGCATCAGGTTGAAGACGCGGTACGGGCTCTGATCAGCCACGTCGTACCAGCGCGGGCGCTTGACGAACACGCTGTTGGCAAACAGGTGCTCGGGCGCGACCATCAGCGGCAGGTCGTCGGCCATGGGGTTGGTCGCCACCACCGGCGGGAAGGCCTGGCCGTCCGGCACCTCCAGGCAGTCGCCGTTGGTGTTCACTAGGAGGTACATCTCGTCGTGCACGCCGCCGTTGATGAAGCGGCCATCCCGCGACGGACCGTGATTCGACGACCGCGACAGACTGTCGTCAAACTCGTCGCCCTCTATGGCGGTGACAAAGGCTTCGTTGAGGGCAATCTCATGGTCGGAGTAGACTGGCCGTCATTCTGTCAGTGGGGTGGGAGGGGGACAAGGGCCGCCACGCCGCGTCTCAGAGCTTACCGGTGCGTCGTGCCAATGCGAGTCGCGCCTGGGTCTCGGGGCCACCTTCCGCTGCCGGATCGACCGGGCCGGCTGCTGCTGCAGCCGCTGCGGCTTGCTGTGCGGCTTGCTGTACGGCTTGCTGTACGGCCTGGGCGGTGGCTGGCTCCTGCTGCGTAGCGGCCAACTCGAGATCTTGGTGCTGCATATCCGGGACGGAAGGCCGGGCTGGCTGCTGGGCGGCCAGGGCGCCGGCCTGCTTGGCGGCCTGGGTGGTGGCGTCGACTTGCTGCTCGGCGGACTGGGCGGCCAGGGCGGCCTGCTCGACGGCCTGGGCGGCGGCCTGGGCGGCCCGAAGCTGCGCGGCCTGATTCTCTTGAAGCTGTGCAATACGGGCCTCTTCGGCGAGCTGGAGGAGACGCTCCTGATGGCGTCTGGTCTGGGGGGGCATGGTTGTTGGTATGAAGCAGAGGAAGATGAAGAGAAAAGAACGGGATGATGGTCCTTGGGTGACGAGTAGAAGCAGTTGGCGTTGATGAACGTCCATCGCGACGGGCACGGCGGCCATCTTATATACAATTGAGCGGCGAAGCCAGCAAACAGCAGAACGGCGAGACGACAAGAAAGAAAACAAAGTCCACAAAGGGGACACGACAGCCGACGCCATCGCGACAGACCAGGGGCCGAACACAAAGGAAGCCGTGGACGGCGCAAAGACGAAAACGGTGATCCAACGGCGAAAAAAGAGAGAAAAACCTCTGCCGCGTCCTGGTTGTCCTGTGTTGGTCCTTGAGTGGCTGTTCCTTTGTCTCTTGCTGTCGTGTGGTCTTTCTATTTTTTTGTCGTTGTCTTTTGCATTGTTTGATTCACCCCCTCCTTGTGCATTCACTCACGCAACTCTTTGATCATTCACTGCCCCTGTCCCTTTGTTGCGCTCTTTGTATTCACTTTCCCTGTCGCGTTTCTTTGTCGACCCCTTTTCCCTTTGTTGACTTTTTCCCCACTAGGCCGATCCGGCCGCCGCCGCCAGCTCCCCGGCCAGCGCGTCCAGCTGCCCGCTGACGGACTCGGGGCTGCGCAGCGTCAGCACGGCCGCGCGCTGGGCGACGTCGACCAGGCGGTCCGCGCGGCCGCCCTGGGCCAGCCCGGCCACCAGCGCGCCCAGGAACGTGTCGCCGACGCCGTTGACCGAGACGACGTCGGCTGCGGGCACGGCCGCCGCCGGCGGGAACAGCCGCATGTACACGCCGCCGACGGCGTTCTCGATGCTGTCGCCGTCGCCGTCGCCGTACAGCTCGCTCGCCAGTTCTGTCTGCGGCGGCGGCGCCCGCGCCAGGATGAACGGCGCCGCGGCGGCGTCGTGCAGGCGCGGGTCGCCGCGGCGCAGCAGCATCGTCAGCAGCGCGCCGGCGCCGCCCAGCTTGGTGACCAGCGTCGGGATGTACGGCAGCAGCTGCAGGCTCTGCACGGGCACGCCGGCGTCCGTCAGCGCCGCCGACGTCAGCCGCACGAAGCGCTCGCGCACGCCGCCGCGCAGCCCCAGCGCGTCGACCACGCGGAACCAGCGCGCGTCGTCCAGCAGCAGCCCGCCGTGCGCGCCGGCCGCCGCGTGCATGGCCGCGAGCTCCAGCTGGTTCGGCGTGGCCAGGTCGACCAGCGGCGCGGGGAAGACGCCGGCGCCGGCGCCGTGGCCGGACTTGGGCACCCCTGCGAACAGCCGCGCCGCCTTGGCCACCGACACCGGCTCGAACGCGACCTGCGCGCCCTGCCGCCGCCCGGCCGCGATCCACGCGTGCACGCCCGCGCCGCTCCAGTTGCCGTCCACCACCAGCCAGCGCGGCCGCGCCGCCGCCACGACGGCGTCGGCGCGGCCGTGCGCGGCGTCGTGCGCAAACAGCGCCATGTCCGCCATGGCCACCACCAGGTTCTTGTCGGCGTCGTTGACGGCCACGTAGTGCGCCGTGCGCGCGGCCGCGGCGCCGTCCAGCTGCTGCACGTACGCCGTGCCCAGCCCGCTGGCCTGCAGCGCCGCCACCACGGTCGCGCCGGCCACGTCGTCGCCGACCAGGCTGCACAGCTGCACGGCCGTCCCGGGGCTGACGCGGTGCGCGGCCAGGGCCACGTTGCGGCCGACGCCGCCGACGGACGGCACGATGGCGGCCGGGTTCGACGTGTGCGGCAGAGGGGCGGTGTCGGCGCCCGTGCCGATGTAGTCGCAGCTGAGGTCGAGCGCCACGGACCCGGCCACGAGGATGTCTGCCGGTGGTGAGGGCGAGGGTGTGTCTTCTGCGGCGGCGTCACGCGGCGGTGGTGCTATTGGATACGACGGGAAGGCACTGTCATGTGAGCTATTCCTCTAGGACAAAAAAAAGAAGAGAACCAAAAACCAAAGAATCAAAAATCAAAAATCAAAAATCAAAAATCAAAAAGAGGCATTACCTCTCTCCTCCCACCAACGCGCTCAGGTGCACCGCCATCTTGGCCGCCCGCGCGACGTTGGCCTGCACCAGGGCGAGGTTCGCGCCGACGCTGCGCGCGTCGGTCAGCTCGCGGATGCGGCGCAGCACAAACGGCGTGTTGCGCGCGCCGGTGAAGCCCTGGGCGGCGGCCTCGTCGACGGCGCGCGCGACGACGGCCTCCATCTCGGCGCGCGGCACCTCGGCGGCGGCCGGGATCGGGTTGGCGAACAGCAGCCCGCTCTCGATGCCCAGCTGCTCCTGCGCCCACACGATCGCCGCCGCCTCGGCCTCGTCGTGCACCACCGCCGGCGACGCGACGGCGCTCTCGCGCGCCCAGAACGCCGGGAACGGCACCGCCGCGCGCCTGCCGTCCGCAAACGTGCCCACGTACACGCCCTGCGTCTCCAGGTACTCCAGCGTCGCCGCAATGTCCAGGAAGCCCTTGCACCCCGAGCTGACCACCGCCACCCGCGTCCGCCCCAGCTCGCTCAGGTCCGCCGACACGTCCATGTGCTCGTGCCACCCCCGGTGCACCCCGCCCAGCCCGCCGGTGCCAAATACCCGGATCCCCGCCAGCCGCGCCAGGATCATCGTCCCCGCAATCGTCGTGCCGCCGTGCCGCGGACCCCCCTTCCCGCCGCCGCCGCCGCCGCCGCCCGCCACCACCCGCGCCAGATCCCGCCGCGACACCTTCTCCGCGCCCTCCGCCACCATCCGGTCCACCTCGGCCGGCGTCAGGCCCACGCTCGGCACCCCGTCCAGGATCCCAATCACCGCCGGCACCGCGCCGTGCTCGCGCACAATCGCCTCCAGCCGCAGGTCCATGCCCAGCGCGCCGTGCGTGTAGATCGTCGACTCCAGCGCCACCACCGGCTGGTTCGTCGCCAGTGCCGCATCCACCTCCTCCGACACCCGGAGAATGCGCGGCCGCGGCCGCGAGTGCAGGCAACGCGCTGCCGTCGCCGTCGTCCGCGTTATCAGCACCGATGTCGGCCGTCCCCGATGGCCGCGCAGGACAGAACCAGCTGCCCGGGCTGTGTTTGCCGTGCTTCTCCAGAAAGCCGCCATTCTGTATCCGCAAAAAACGACTGTTCTAGATTCCTCAAGTAGGTATGGGCGGCGTGCCAGTAAGATGTGTACTCGCCCAGGTACGAACCGTCTGTCGCAGCCACGCCAATTGTGGGTCGAGCCGGCCAGCCCCGCCAAATGCATGAACCGTTTTCATGATTTTTTCCTGACTTCCGACTTCTTCTTCACGCCTTCACGACTTCTCCATGTGACCGCACCATGGCCGCCAGCGCCGCCTCCCGCAAGAGAAAGGCGCAGGCCGACGCCCAGAATGACCGCCGCCCTGCGAAAGCAGCCCCAGCGACGGCGCCGCGCGTCGACGCGCCGCCCGGCCCGGCGAGCCTCCAGGCCGTGACCTCGGCCGAGGAGCTCGAGATCGCCGTCGACACGCTGCGCGCGCTGGCGGCGCACCCGGCGCTGATCAAGGCGCGGCCGTGCCGCGACCTGCGCGTGGCCGTGTACGAGTTCCGGCAGGCCTGCACCACGGGCGCCAACGCCGCCGGCGCCAACACGGCCGCCTCCAACCTCACCGCGCGCATCACCGCCGCGCTCGCCGACGGCAAGTACGTCGACGCCCGCGTGCTGCTCGCCGAGATGCGCGTCCGCGGCGACGTGCCCAAGGTCGGCGCCCTGTGCCGCTGGGTGCGCGACCTGGACCTGGTCAGCGGCCTGTCGACCTGCCCATCGGCGGCGGCCGCCGCCGCCGCGCCCCCGGACGCAGACGGCAAGGAGCGCCTGCTCGTCGTCGACGCCATCCTGCGCGCCATCGGCCCGGTCGACACCAACCCGGACGCGCTGCGCCGGCCCGCCGCCGTCACGACCCCGCCTCCCGCCATCCACGTCCAGGACACGTGGGACCTTGGTTCTGGATCGCCGCGGGAGCGCCACGACGTCTACGCATCCGTCCTCGACCGGTCCATCCTCGCGCTGGCGCCGCGCGAGCCCCTGGCCGTGCTCGAGACGACCCCCGGCCCGCTGCGCAAGCCGCCCAACCACCACCCGGCCGTGCTCTACACGTCGTCGGCGGCGTCCGGCAGCGCCGTGCGCCTGGCCCCCGCCGCCCCCGCCGCCATCGCCTACCACGCCCACCCGACCGTGCCCGGCCTGGGCGTCGCCACCGACGTGCTGTCGCCCGACGAGTGCCGCGCCATCGTCGCCGCCGGCGAGCGCGTCGGCTTCCTGCCCGACGCCCCCGTGCGCGCCGACGGCGGCGACGCCAGCATCCTCGCCCACAACGTCTACTGGGTCGTCGACACCGCCCTGCACGACACGCTCTGGGCCCGCATGGCGCCCTTTGTGCCGGCCACGGTCGGCGGTGGCCGCCGCCGCGCGCGCGGGCTCAACCGCCGCTTCCGCGTCTACCGCTACGTCCCCGGCGCCGAGTACCGCAGCCACATCGACGGCGCCTGGCCGCCGTCGGGCATCACCCCGGAGCAGAAATACGTCTACGACGCCTCGCCCGCCGCCGCCAAGCAGAGCTCCCTCTTCACCTTCCTCGTCTACCTCAACGACGAGTTCGACGGCGGCGAGACCACCTTCTTCCTGCCCGCCGCCCAGGAGGGCTCGCTCAACGCGTACCCCGTGCGGCCCGTCATGGGCGCCGTCGCCATCTTCCCGCACGGCGAGACCCGCGGCGCCCTGCTGCACGAGGGCACCGGCGTGCGCAAGGGCGCCAAGTACGTCATCCGGACCGAGGTCGAGTACGACGTCGAGCCGGCCAGTGCATAGGGGAACCTCCCTCGTCCTCTGTTCTTGCCAGAAAATTGCCACGGATGGCAGGGCCATTTTATGCTACTCTATTCTAATCTATGCCATCATGATATTGAGCAATACTGCTCCTTTGAATCTCGGAGAATCCAACTGCGTAACACAACGTCCAGAGTAGCTTAAAAAGTGGACTGCGAGCCTAAAAAGTGGACCATGGACTGTCAGTTTCAGACGACCTGGGTCGCATGCGAGTTATGTCGAGCTGTCCCTCCATCGCTGGACCGGCCTGCAGTATCGACGACGAGGTATATGTGAGAAGCAGCCTGGAGCGGAGACAGCCAGCAGCATTGCCGCGCGACTATTTTTGGCAGAAATCCGGCGGTTAATCCGTGCACTAAGGCGATGTGACTCCCTCTCTTTTCTATATCGTTTCTTGGAAAGACACCGTCTGCGCTCTTGTCTTTCTAGCATACACTCAGATGTCGCTATAATGGCCGCTTTGCATCTGACTGTCGAATCCGTCGATGACGCGGCCTCACACGCCGAGAAAGAAGAAACAGAGAAAGAGAGAACGGAGAGGCGTGGTTTTTGGAAGCGTTTTCTGTGGTCCAGCAACCACTTGCCGAGGAATGTCGAGGACGGCGATACTAGATATAGCGATACCAAGGTTGCAACAGTTTTGCGAGACTTCTTGCAGCCGGACACGAAGCTTTCAGAGACAGCTGTGGCTGCGTCGATCCTGGCCCTCATCCCGACGCATGCTGCTGAACAAATGGAAGTCAGCCGGTTTTCGGGCATCTGTGTCGAGCTGGCAGAGAATATTCCCTACCACCACCCAGCCCAGCTGAAGCTGGCACGACTGCTGCGGCGACTCAGCGAGACGCCAAAGTTCAAAGAGGAGATGTCTACCACGGTGAGATCCAGCACCGACAATGAATCCTTGGTGCATTTTTCTTTATTGACTCTCAATGCATACAGTCAGGAGAGACTACCTACAACACGTTCCAGCTCCTGTGGGAGTTTCTTAGTGACCAGTCAAGTGCGTAGGATTGAATTTTTCTCATGGTACTTTCCCTGACAGCGTTCACAGGCGTCCCAGATGAAGAGAACCCAAACATGACGGTCAATCTCAAGGCATTCGCCGCCAACTTGTACGCCGCTGGGCTTTGGGGCGCCTCGCCTGGCTTTTCCTTTGCCGACTTGCGGGCAGTCTTTGAATCTTCCAAGTTTGACGACAACGAAGCCTGGTGGCGCAGCGTCGAGGTCATGGAAGCCGCGCAGTGGATTCTCTGGCACGGACAGACCGTCTTCAAGTGCATCTTACACGACGACGACGACGACGCCGCCCTCGACAACAACCCGAACAGCGCCCATCGCAAGGTCGGCGAGAAGCTCGTGCATGCCGTTCCCGCCGTTCGCCCCCATTCCATTGAGCGGTGGCGGTTCTGGAAGGATGGGTTCGCGGCAGTCGAGTCGCAGTCGTATGCCACGGAGGAGTGCAAAGAGGTGGCCCGGCGGACTGCCCGACTGATGGAGGCCATCGAGGCCAGTATGCTGTTTTAACTTGAAATGGAAATATGCGACACTGTTTTTTGGGCTGAATTCTCTCCTTGGCTATGCATATCTTGTTGCACCGTCCTCGATTCCAAGTCTTAGCACTCCTGCCGTGATTTGCCTCGTCTGCTCAAATTACCACAACCTTCGCACCGAGCTTCTCCTCGATATCTCCCAACACAAGCTCTGCTGGTGTAGCGTAAGTGATATCTACAGTACGGCCCTCGTCTAGACCCGTGCCCCTAGTCATGAATCCACCCAGGCGTCCGTCGAAACCAAATACTGCAGCACCCGAGTCGCCGGGAGCAGAAAACGACACCGTTCTATCCTGTAGCGATCCGTGTATCGCCCATTCTTGCGACACGAAGGTGGCACCGCCAGGCAAACAATTGCGCACTGTCGACTGCAGCTCCGAGGGGCTCCCCCAGGTCAGGCCTGTCGTGGCCCCGCACTTTGCAACGACAATGCACTCCTCCCCTTCGACATTGATTGTTGGACGTGGAGGATTCCGGATCTCAGACAAAGGAATCAAGCCTTCAATTCGCAAGAGACCGTTGTAGGGTAAGTAGAGCGCAGGTTGGCCTGGCTTTTGGGTGCGGTTCAATAGCCTGTGCAGTGTGAGCCTTAGCTGCTGTGGAACTTCAATGTCGACAATATTGGTCATGGCGTTTCCCTCTGGGTATTTCTGGTCATACAGCTCAACCAAACACCAGTCACGCGTCCAAGGAAAAGGGTGAAGGGCTGGTCCGATCGGGGGGGCCAGAACGACAACACCCGTCTTGCGAGCCTCAAGGGGCTCAAACGCTTTGATGGCATTGCGCAGGGCTTTGGTCTTTTCCAACTGGTCGAGGCGTTGCTCGGTCTCGGCTGCTGATTCGCCATCTTTTTGGTGGGATAGTTCATCTTCCTGCAATAGAAGAGCATCGATGGAAAATTGAGTGTCGTGCTCTCCAGGAATCCCTATCGGGTACTCTGAGCTGCTGCTGGCGTCTTGCCGACGATAGTGAAGATTTGGCTGATCTGGTAATCCGACGTGGTGGCATGTGATGGCCCATAGCGGCTTTCTCTCCTGGCTCCCAATGTCGTTGGTGTCGTCGTTGTCATTGTCGTCTGACGTTGCGGGACAGAGATAGACCCCCAGACTTCCCATCAGGCCAGGAGACGAAAACGGAAAAATAGATTGGCCAATGCTGGTCGTAAATGGCCGTGCAAGTACAGATCTTTCAAGCCGGGGGTTGAGTAGCGGCGGGCCTGCCGTCGTTGACACAAGAGACACGATGTTCGACACGCGGATTTGGCAGTCCACGTCAGCCAGATTCGCCCCGTCAAGAACTCGCCGGCAAGCTCGCAGCACGTTGTTCACATCATCCCACGGCAAATCCTTCTGATCGACGCCGATCCAAACGACAACCGACCTTTCTGGTAGAGGCGTGTCCTTGTACCCAATCCGAAAGATGTCGATGGACGACCAGGAGAGATGCTCGATTGCGGCCATGATATTCGGTTGGACCTGATCGGCCCAGCAACGCCGAATGTCGTGGTTGCCAATTGACCCCAACGCCTTGCTTCTCAACGAGAATCTCTCCTGTCCACCTCGATCTCGCCACCAGTTGGAGCGCTGGATATCGTAGCCTTCCCAGATTTCGGTGGCTGATGAGGTTCGGCCGAGAAGCCTTGGTTCCGATGGCAATCCGTAATAGAACCTACTCGCCTCCTCCTCACTGGGTGGTTGGAAGATATGGGGTTCCTGTGTCTTGTCGGCATGACTGGTCGACAAGGTTGCGCTCGCGTCTTGTTCGGCACCAGGGGGTGACGGAATGCTGCCGCTCCCTCTTTCGTGACGACTGTGGGATGTCATATTGAATACCGGTGGACTTTTGTGTGGTATGGAGGTTTGATGGCGGATCTGAACGGGACGACACAGGATAAGAAAAAGAGGGAGGTGGAAGAAGTTGGACTGGGGTCGTGGCCTATTTTTCTATAGAACTTTTTTCCCTTATATATGGGAAAAGAATTACCAATACCAACAGACAGGTGGTACAAGAGTCGGACGCTCCTGCCCCGCGAAGGAAGAAACAAACGCAACGCTCCTTCCCTCAATTTCACCTCGATAGAGCCTTTGCTGACCATGCCTTTTTTTCTTTTTCTCTTGGCTATAGCGTCATTTCAATTCACGATGCAGGAGTCAAACAAGAAAGATGATGACTGTATCGGTAAATAATGAAGGAAGATACAAGGGCAACGGTGTCGTAGCAGGCGTCATCGCCGTGTAAGATACGTATTACCTAGAATGGAACAAAGTGGGTCTTTGCATCGGATGAGTAATCCAACTTCTTATCTTATCGTATTATCGATACTTTTTTTTTTTTTTGTGAACGATCGTTTTTCAATTGTCTTGTTTTTCTTGAAAGACACTGCTTCGAAATTTCTCGCCCCGCGACTGAACCGGCCCGTACACAGAACAACCCAGCATGGCGAAACGACGGGGCTCAACAAAAAACAAGGCGGTCGCTGCCGCGGCGCCAGACGTGTCCGATGCCGAGAGCTCAGAATGGGAAATCGATCAGAAGGAGACGCAGCAGATTGCGACAAAGTCCCGGAAACCCCCCGCGCCGGTGCTGGAGAAGGATTCAGATGAGGAGGATCTAGAGCGGCTGGTTCTGGGAGACCGCGCCGGGTTCCGCGCACAGCTGTTTGGCGCGGTCACGGTCGAGGATGCCGGGCAGTCTCTGAATGAGCTGTCGCTGGTTGTGGCCGGAGGGGACAAGCCCGGTGACGAGGGCGAGGACGCGAGCGATGCGGAGGGCGCCGAGCGGGACGAGTTTGAGGATGCCGACGACGCGCACATGTTCCTGTACGACGACGCCCTGGAGCCCAACACGGCCCTGGCCGCGGCCGGCGCAACAGCCACAAAGGACAGCAGCGCCCGGGACGACGCGCCGTCTGCGGCTTGGGAGGACAGCGACGACGAGCGGCTGTCGGTGTCGCTGGCGGGGCAGAACCGGCTGCGCAAGTTGCGGCGCACGCAGGGCGAGGACATTGTGAACGGGGCGGAGTACGCGGCGCGGCTACGGCAGCAGTTCTTGCGGCTGAACCCGCAGCCGGCATGGGCGGTGGAGGCGATCAAGGCGCGGCAGAAGCTCGACGACCGGCTCGAGGGCCGGGGGGCGGCGAAGAAGCGGAAGACGAAGCGGCGGGCCGGCGACGACGGCAACGACGCCGAGGCGTCGGACGCGTCTGGCGACACGTCTGGCGACTCTCTGTTCTCTGATGACGACGACGACGTCGACGAGGACAGGGATGCGGAAGACGACGGTGCCGTCGACTCGGCGGCGCTGCCGCTGGACAAGTTCTTCCGCAGTGCTGGCGCCATGGCCAGCGCCAGCCAGCTGCTGGCGCAGCACCACAGCGCCAAGAAGCGGCGGCTGCGACCCGAGGTGCTGGACATCCAGAAGACGCGCGACGTGGCCACGGTGCACACGGGGCCGGTGACGTCGCTGTCGTTCCACCCGCAGTTCGCGGTGCTGCTGTCGGCGAGCACGTCGTGCACGCTGCACCTGCACCAGCTGGCGCCGGCGGCGCACCCGACGCCGAACCCGCTGCTGACGGCGGTGCGGGTGCGGCACACGCCGGTGCGGCGGGCGGCGTTTGTGGCGGCACCCGTGGACGACAACGACGGCGACGCGACGGCGCCGCCGCAGATCGTCTTCGCCGGGCGGCGGCGGTTCTTCCACACGTGGGACCTGGCGACGGGTCGCGTGCAGCGCATCACGGGCGTGCAGGGCCACCGGCTGGAGCAGCGCAGCATGGAGCGGTTCCGGGCGAGCCCGACGGGCGCGCACCTGGCGCTGGTGGCGTCGGACCGCAAAGGCGGCGGCATGCTTAACATCCTCAGCGTGCAGACGATGCAGTGGGTGGCGCAGGCGCGGCTCGACAGCCGCGGCGGCATTGCCGACTTCCAGTGGTGGCGCGACGGGTCGGGCATCACGATTCTGGGCCGCGACGGCCGCGTCGGCGAGTGGTCGCTGGCGACGCGGCGGTTTGTGGGCACGTGGCGCGACGACGGCTCGACCGGTGGCACGGTGATCGGGCTCGGCGGCCGCCAGGGGCCGGCGGCCCTGGGCGGCGACCGGTGGGTGGCGATTGGGTCGTCCAGCGGCATCACGAACCTCTATGACCGCACGACGCTGCTGGCGGCGGCGGCGGCGGCGCCCGCTGAAGCGGCTGCACCCGCGGCGCCGACGGTGGTGCCGCACCCGACGCCGATGCGGGTGTATGAGCAGCTGACGACGCCGGTGACCGAGGTGGTGTTCGCGCCCGACGGCCAGCTGCTGGCGTTTGCCAGCCGGCTCAAGCGCGACGCACTGCGGCTGGCACACCTGCCGACGGGCACGGTGTACCGCAACTGGCCGACGGCGCAGACGCCGCTGGGGCGCATCACGGCGGTGGCGTTCAGCCGCGAGAGCAACATGCTCGCCGTGGGCAACGACGTGGGCAAGACGCGGCTCTGGGAGATTCGGGGATGAGCATAGAGTTTCTTCGAGTGATCAATTCATGAACTATTTTCTGTTACCTGTATCCTCCGCCCGTCCATCCCGTCCCCTCGCTCCTCACATCTCCCCCCCTAATCGAATTTAGTAAACGGTCTTCATCAGGGCTGCCAGCGGGCTTCCCCGGACGATTTTTCTTTTCGGATAGAATAAACCGTTTTCCTGCGTGTATTCGAGCATCTCGTTACGGTTGCGAAACCGTTGGACGGGCGTCCCATCCTCGACAGCCCTCACAAAGTCCACTATATTCACCCAGACGGACCCGATGACCTGCTTGTCAGATGTCGTGTCGCCTCCACCTCTACTCGTAGGTCTCATACAAATACTTACCTTTCGGCACTTTGTCTTGCTCGAATAATGCCCGCTGATGCCAAGATCCTCGACAAGTTGTTGCCAATTCTCGAGCTCGTCATAGTCGTAATACGCCGTTTGTCGATACAGCTCCTCTGCTCTGGACTTCTTTGTTCTCCCTCTTCTCCCCATTCTTCGTGGCACCGTCTGGCGATGTAGCTTGATGGGCAGCAGAGGAGTGGCTGTTTTGGGCTTGCACAGGCGTGTCTGTCCTCTTCCTGGCCGGCCAGCAGAGGAGAAAAGCAAGCCTTCTTGTACAAACAGCGAAATTCAAAATCCCGACAAAACAGCACATCTCCGTCGACAGGACTGGTCAAGGCGTGTTCTTTATTTACTATAACGGGTGCCGCAAATTGTCTCGGCTGCATCTTCCCACAGTAGACCGCCATTCCCCTTCTTTGTCTCCCGGCCAGCAAACGGACGCCGGTCATGTAGCACATCCCACGGTGATGTGTTTTCCGGGCCGCTTTTCACCGCTCAGCTCGACAGCCCAGGCCATTTTTCTAGCCTCTTTTCTTGGCTCTGGTTTTGCTGTCGTGGCTTTCACGATGGGCGTCTGGCAGTGTTGTTTTGCTGCACAGGTACGACTCTGGCCTCCCTGTCGTGCTCCTATGAGACGCAAAACACGCTCCGGATATCCCAAGCAAGCCAGGCAATGGCTCAATGGTCTAGTGGTATGATTCGCGCTTCGGGTAATTCCCTTTGCATCTAATGTAAAATGTGCGAGGTCTCGGGTTCGAATCCCGATTGAGCCCGTCTTTCTTTTTTTGAATTTTTTGTCTCGTTTGGTCTTCGGCTTATTTTTTGCTTATTTTTCATCCGTTTGATTTTTTTCTTTTTTACTTGTGTGACATCGCCAGGGCCTTGATCAGTAGTAAGATACTGGGACCGCATTACGACCGAATGTAACAGTCAGGAACTGCGGCGTTGTTCCGGATCTATAGTGGCACTAGCTCGGAGCAGCTGTCACTTAGAAAAAGGTCAAGCAGCACACAGACAGCTTCGAACCTGTAATCAAGACGTCTTCAAATGGACTCCGTCGAAGGATTATTGTTTGTCAAGCCTGCTAAGCTTCCCTGTCTCGTCATTCTGCTCGAGTTCCCGAGGCACATCTAGCTGTGTTGATCGCCTTGCACTCGTAGAAGAAATGTGCAGGTAGAGCTCTAGATCAGATACATCGATGTGTAGAGAGGCGCGCAGATGTTCAAAAATCGATTTAGCAACTTCCAAGCTCTAAACTTCGCCGTGTCTTACCCGTAAGCACTGAAAGTTAATACCTCCTTGGGTTTTCACCAGCCACGCGGCCCCCCCTGCGTAAAAGTGGATCCGACGCCACTGAACAGGGAGGGGCCACCTGCCAGTTTTCCATTGCAAATCTGTTGAGGAAGGAAGGCGTGGGTGCCTCGTGACTTGCGACAACGGCGGAACGGCCGAAAAATTGTTGATCCGTCCACGGAGTAGTCACCGACTCGGCACCGCGTTCTCAAGGCACACAGCATCAACCACGGAACAGGAAAACGACATCTCGCCACTAGGGACCCGACCGCTGCCACTGATTCGCTCTAGCAGTCAGAGACCACGTCGCATTGGCCTGTTGGAATCGCTGCTCCTTTCTCTTATCGTTTCTCGTGTCTTTCATTTTTCTTTCTTTTCCTGCATCCCTCTCTCGACACGACTTGCTTCTGCTTCATCCGCCGCCATCCATCGCATCGCCGCATCTCGTCTTCCGATCCACATCGTCCCCTCCCCCGGGTGGCAATGCCTTCCTGAGCGGACGACGAAACGACACCCGACAACAGGGCCCCTGATCCCTGATATTTACCACGAACCTTCCCGGCCGCGCTCTTCATCCTCACCCCCTATAACGCGACTCTCTTCCTTCCGTCGTTCTTCCTCCCGCTCCGCTCCTTATCCGCTTTTCTCCGCGCACCTGTACTCTGAAAGGTCATGTCGACGCAAGAGACCTCCTTCGAAGCCCTCGCCGCCTCCCCCGGTGACTACGCTGTCGACTCCGAGTGGATAGGCGACTCGCCGCCTGCCCTGACCACCGACTTTGTCCAAAGTCCTCAGATGCGGCATCTGCCTTCCCAGGAATCACAACCCGGCTTTCACGGCTTCGACTCCGGCATTGCCGGGCCTGGCAAGCTGGACGCCGCCAGCAACCCGCTCCTGACGACGGACCCCAGCTCACAACCCGCCGTCGCCTCCTCTCCCGAGTCTCTCCTCTCCTCCTTCAACGACTCGTCATCGTCTGACCACTCCTCCAAGCTGACGTCTATGACGGCATTGTCGAGTGTGGTCGGGACCACACCCGCAAAACGAGGCCGTGGGCGGTCAAAAGGCTCCGGGCGCTCCTCTGCCGCAGAGGCCTCTACCCTCGCGGCTGGGAGCACGGCCGCACACACCAAGCAAGATTCTGCAACAAACAACGCCGGCGGTGATATCTCCATGGCAGACAACTGGAGCTTCCAAGACTACCTCCGCCTCGACGACGAACTGGAGGGCAACGGCGACGATGGCCACGACACGAGCATGAGCCCCCTCTCGACGTCTTTGACGGGGAACACGTCCGGCACCATCGACCCCAAGTCCATCCAACGCACACCACATGCAACCGCGACTGGGCCTGGAGGGGCGCCAACGCTGAGTCCGTACAGCGCCAGTCTCTACTTTGTGAGCGCATCCAGCAGCCCGCACCCCGAAGACACGTCCCAGGTGTTTCTTTCGCCAGAGCAGACGCACGCGCCAGGGTTAGACGCAGCGAGCACAAGTCCCTGGCAAGATAGCCCGGTCCAGCAGAAGAAGCGTCACAGCAAGGCGGCATCGGTATGTTCTCTTGTCTTTCCTTGTATCACTCTACCTCCTACAACCCCCCTAACTGGTACAGCAATATTCCCTCAGCCAATCCATGAACGACCTCAAAACATCGGCGTCCAGAGAAGCCTCCCCCGGCTCCAACTTTGTCTTCAGCCAGGGACCGTCACCAAAATCCCTCTCCCGCAACACGCAGTCCCCCATTGATACGTCTAGCTTTCAGTTCGGGTATTTTACCGGCGACGCCACAGATCCTATGCAGATGGCCCCAGGCTTCGTGTTTCCCGACAGCGATCCCAATGGCCCGACCGCGTGGACAAACAACGGGTTCGAACAGCAGCAGCAACAACAACAGCAACAGCAGCAAATGTTCAGCACTGCTCCCGGGCAGATGCCGCTTTTCCAGACAATACCAACGATGCCTGCGTCCTTCATGAACACGCCGCGCCGCCCTCTTAGTTTTTTCGTGGGCGTCACACCGCAAAAATCTCGCGTGGAGACACAAATCCCCGTCACCATTTTCCTGTCTGCCCTTCCGCCTGGTGTCACAAAACTGCACCTCCCTCCCCACACCATCTCAAAGCCGAAACTCTTGGCAAAGACACCGGTCGAGCGGTCACCAAGCATGCTCGAGTTGCACACCATGGTCGTCTGCACAAGTGCCATGCAGAACGAAACAAACCGTCGCAAGGCGCTAGAGCGTGCTGCCGCCGCCGAGCACGCACCACGGTCTGCCCTGTCGTTTGACGGGAGCACCGCCGAGGACGGCGACGACAACCGTCCTGCCAATGGCGGTGAAATCTGGATTTGCAAGGGCTGCATCCAGCGGGAACGGAAGCGCGCCAATCGCAAGAAGTCCAAGAAGCCAGAGGACGACGAGCAATGGAGCCGTGAGGAGCACCGCCGTATCATCATCTTCAACACAAACGAGATCAAGGAATGGCAACGCCCGACGCCAGCTGCGCTGTCCTCGCTCGACGAGAACTCGGCCGGCAGCCCCATCGAGGCGGTCATCAGTGTCCCCATGCGGATCACCTGCTACTGCCGTCACCATGGCGAGAAAACAGGCTTCCAAGTAATCTTCACCTTGAAGGACTTCCGCGGCCTACCCATCGCCCAGACCGTGTCCCGGTCCATCATGATCACCGACGACCACAAGACGCCAACGGCTCTCTCTGGCGGAAGCATCTCGGCGAACGCCTCGGCCGCTCCGTCCGTTGCAGGTGACCACTCGACATCGCCCCCGGCATCAAAGTCCCTTGCCGGCGGCGCACGATCCACCGCATCCCAGTCCACGGCGGATCTCAAGTCTTTGAAGCGCGGCTCCGCCGTATTCACGGCGGGTGCGCGGCAGTCGGAGGGAGACGTGGCACATGGAGGCGCATTGTCAGCAAACAATGGCGCGGCGGCGGCAGACACGACGCCACGACCACCATCGCCAGACGGTTCGCGAGGCCATTCTTCCAAGAAAAGAAAGTCCAGCAGTGGCGTGCAGAAGGTGCCGAAAGGACTGGTCATGACACGGATCGACACGTCGCCCCAACCCCAGGGGCCTCCTCAGACCTCGACCGCGAGCAGCCGCAACGGGGCATCAACGTCTCCCGTGGCAAACTTTGCATCGGCATCATCGTTCCTGTCTCCGCAAACAGGTGGTGGTTTTGCTCCCGACTCCATGGCTGCGGCGGTAGACATGGCGCTGATGAACGGCGACTCTGGCGATCCGGATATCGACAACCTTGCGGGTACGATGGCTATGGATCTCAAGGGCGCCGGTCCCTTGACGCCAAATAGCCACACGGACCAGATTGGAAACATGGCCAACAGTAACCGCTCCGGGAGCTTGGACAACCTGGCCGCCCTGTCGCAGAACCCCATGTTCTCAGCACCAGCCTCGACACATCCGAGCCGGCCACCGAGCCCACACGGTTTACGGAACTCGATGCAAATGTTCCAGCAACAGCTCTTCCACCAGCAGCAGCAACAGCAGCATCAGCACCAGCTGCAGCAGCAGATGAACCAGGCGCAGTTTGCTCAGCAGTTCCCAGCCAACGTCTTCTCGCTACCAATGTCCATGACCCAGGCTGCTGCTGCCGCGGCCGCGGCCGCCGCTGTCGCTGCGGTGCCAGGCCCAATGCCGGTGATTCACAAGATCATCCCCGCCGAGGGTCCGAAGTCTGGTGGTATCGAGGTGACGGTCCTCGGCAGTGCGTTCTACCAGGGCCTGGACGTGATGTTTGGCGACCAGCGGGCGACGACGACGACCTTTTGGGGCGAAAGCTCTTTGGTGTGCCTTGTGCCGCCGTCATCCATGGCCGGCCATGTCCACGTCACGCTGCGCCAGGCAAACCCGCGCGCTGCCTCCCAGCCCTTCGCCGCGCCGCAGCAGCAGCGCATCACGTTCAAATACCTGGACGACGACGAGCAGCAGCTGTTGCGTGCCGCTCTGACAGTGCTCTCCCGCAAGATGACGGGCAAGATCGAGGATGCCCAGGACGTGGCCCGCCGCATCATTGGCAGCGAAACGGCTAGCTGGGGCGTGTCTGGCAACACCAGCAGCGGCGGCAGCAGCGGCGGCACCACGCGTGGCGCGAGCGGCCTTGACGGCCGTATGTCTGCTTCCGCGAGCCTCTTGGCTGGTGCGGGCGGCCAGGGATTCGAGACGCACTTGCTTAAGGTGCTGGAGCTGATCGATCTCGACGACTCGTCCAACCAGACCCGCCTCAACATGCAGCGGCGCACCACGGGCCACAGCATGCTCCATCTTGCGTGTGTGCTGGGCATGCACCGGTTTGTGGCAGGTCTGCTCGCGCGCGGGGCGAACCCGGATGTGCGCGACAACGGCGGCTACACGCCGCTGCACCTTGCGGCGCTCAACAACCAGCCCGAGATTGTGCGGCGTCTGATTCACGCGGGCGCCGATCCGACGATGCGGACGCTGTCCGGCCTGACGGCGTCCGAGGTGACGACGTCGCGCGACGTGCTGCGGGCGATCAAGCGGTTCGAGCGCCATGCCCGGTCCCGCAGCGGGGGCTCTCTGCACAGTCGGACGAGCAGTGCGGCGTCGCTGCGGTCGCTGTGGGAGCCCATGGCGATGTCGACGATTCCCAGACGCATCTCAGGCTCGGCGGCGATCGGGGCCACGGTCGGCGACGACAGCACAGACGAGTCGGCCGATGCCAGCAGCCACGCCGAAGTGGACTCGTCGTCGTACGCCGCCTCGAGCGACGTGGAGGACGACGAGAACGCGCAGAACGGCAGTGAGCAGGAAGAGGACGACGAGTGGCTGGACATGCGGTCGAGTGAAGGCGCAGCGCGGTCCCGCGGCGGCAGCATGAGCCTGCCGCTGAGCCGTCGCAGCACACGCGAGGCTAGCCCAGACCGCCGCGCGGCGGTTGCGTCGGGGCCGGCTGGCAAGGGAATGCGGGCCGTTGGTGCAGCGGCCGCTGCAGACGTCCCGGCTGCGTTGGCCTCGCCGGCGGCGGCAGCGGTTACGGCGCTGAAGGACCAGCTGTCGGCGCACTTCCAGCAGCTGGTGTCCCAGATCCCGCCGATGCCGAACAACCCGCTGCCGGACTACTACCATGCGTACGTCAACTCGACAGCCTTCCAGCGGATCTCGTCGTTTGTGCCCAACATTGGCGGCACGGTGGGGTCGCGGCCAAACTCGCCGGGCGCCTCGGCGGGCAAGGAGTTCGAGGGTCGCTGGTGGGACCTGACGTCGCTCATGGCCAGCTCCGCCCCGCCGCCGGCTTACGAAGAGATCTTCCCGAACAAAAAGGACTCGGATCTCGACACCAAGGTGGCGACGGCTGCCGGGGCGGCGGCCGAGGCCGAGGCGGACAACAAGTGCGCAGCGCTGTACGACCGCTCGCGGACCCAGCAGCAACTTCCGGAGGAGGCGGTGGAGGAGGAGGAGGAGGAGGAGGAGGTGGCGGTGGTGGAGACTAAGGTGAACCGACCGACGGGCCGGATCCCGGCGCTGCTGCAGATCGGGCGCAAGCACCAGATCACCAAAGAGCAGCAGGAGAACTTCCGGCGGGCGCACCAGGAAAAGCGCAAGGGTCTGGGGTCGGACACGTTCCTGTACACGGTCTGGGTGAGTTTTTTTTTCTTTTTTTTCTTTCTTTGCCGTCTTGCGTCTTGTTTCCCCAACACCTGCTAACAGACAGATCCCTCTCCTCCTTGGCGTGCTCCTTCTTTGGCTGTCTGGCGCACGGGCGTGGAACTTTATCCCATCGGTGTCGTTCAACGTGCCGTATCCGACGAGCCTGAGCAGCCCGACGCGTCCGACGGGCGACGCAGCAGCGGGAGCTGGTGTCAAGAGCGACATGGGCCAGTGCGGCCCAGAGCCGGTGCTGCCCCTGCCGCCGGCCATCACAGCGGTACCAGACGGCGAGGGTGGCGACGGCGGCGGCGACGGCGGGCTGCTGCAAGATCTTCTCGGGGGCCGGGTGGGCGTTGCGGTTTGATCTTTTGCTCTTTTGTTTCTAATGTGTCTTTGTATATTCGCTTCTTTCTTGGGAGGACCTTTTTATGACAACGGCTTTGATTTTGAATGACGAACTTTTGTTTCTATATTTCGGCTGCGTTGCGGACGGACACGAAGGGGCACTCATGTATTTGTTGATTTGTTCAGGAAACTCCTATATGCTTTTGGAAGACGCCTTGTTCAGTGTATCGTACGCTCTCAACGGCAACGCTGTCCCAATTATATACAGAAAATCCAGTAGAAAAAAAACAGAACAAAAAATAACTCAAAATCAAAACCAAAATTGTTTAAAACGACACCTTTCGCAATCTCATGCACACTGCGCCGTCTCGCCGCCGCCGCGCGCCATCTTGTTGACGGACTGCACGAGGCTGATGAGCATGACGGCGCAGCCAAAGACGACGACGGCGGCGGCCA
>LZPB01000152.1:0-47658 GCA_001676865.1 Ceratocystiopsis minuta | reverse complement strand
GCCGCCGCCGCCGCCGCGTTCTTGCCGCCCCCGCGCCCCCCCCGCAGCACCGTCGCCGGCAGCCGCCGGTCCTGCCACGTGCGCCCGCACTTGCACGCCGCCAGCCCCGCGTGCCCGCTCAGGTCGCGCAGGATCGTCGGCGCCAGGTCCGCCAGCGCAAAGATCTCTTCGTTCGTGGCCGCCGCCGCCGTCGCCGTCCGCGCCTGCGCCTGCTGCGCCTGCTGCGCCTGCTGCGGCCGCCGCCCGTCGTAGTCCAGCACCGACTGCGCAATCTCCGCCGCGTCGCGCACCGCCCGCACCGTCTCCGACTCCACCCGCAGCGCCAGCATCTCCGCGTCCATGCTGCTGCTGCCGCTGCCGTCGCCCGCGTTGATCCCGTACTCGTCCACGCACTCGGCAATCTGCAGGCAGCAGTTGGCCTCTGCGATCCAGATCACCGCCCGGTGCAGCGGGATGTGCTTGACGGGGATCCCGGGGGGGGCCGTGATCGTCGTCGTCGTTGTCGTCGTCGCACTCGCACTCGCACTCGCGCTGGCCGCCCCCGTCGTCGTCGTGGCCGCCGCCGGCAAATTCGCCGTCACGCTCAGCCGCCCCCCGCTGAAGCGCTGCCGCCGCAGGTGCGCCGGGCACTCCGTGTCGCGCCACTGCTCCAGCAGCCCGTACAGCGCCAGCACGTCCGCCGGCCGCACGCCCAGCCGCCGCGTCGTCGCGTTGCTCAGCGTCGTCAGCGCGTGCCGCACCAGCACGCACATGTCCAGCACCGCGTCCAGGTAGTTGCGCACCGCCGCCGGCTCGTGCCGCGCGGGGAGCACGCGCGGCGGCGGGGGCGGTGGCTGCGGCTGATGGGCTTTTTTGGTCTTTTGCTGCGTGAGCTCCTCCCCCGCCTGCGCCGTCGGCTGCTGCTGCTGCTGCCGCTGCTGCCGCTGCTGCCGCGCCGGCTGCTTCGGCGGCGGCAGCGTCGTGCACAGCGCGCTGGTCTCCGTGTCGCTGTCCGGGATCCGGCTCAGCGCCTTCTTGTCCATGCAGTAGAACGCGTCCAGCCCGTACACGTGCCAGAACAGCAGGATGCGCCGGTCGTGCAGCCGCGCCCGCGGCGCCGTCGCGTCGTCCGCCGGATTGGTCGCCGCCGCCGCCGCCGCCGCCTCCGACGCCGTCTTGCTGCCGTGGATCCCCGACTGCATCGTCATCAGCACCAGCGAGTCGTGCGTCAGGTACAGGCTGGCCAGGTGCGCGTGCACCGGCGACAGCTTGGCGTTCTCGTCGTCGTCGTCGTCGTCGTCGTCGTCGTAGTCGTCGTCGTCGTCGTAGTGGCCGTCTTCCTCGTCGTCATCCTCCTCCTCGTCATAACTGGTCCCCCGCTTCCTCCCCGCCCGGCCCATCTTCCACCCGTCCTTGCCCACCGGCCGGTACTGAAAGTTCACCATCAGCGCCAGCGCCTCCAGGTCGTCCAGGCGCAGCGTGCGGCCGCGCGGGCCGCTGCTGTTGGCGCGCAGCTGCGCGTCGAAGAACGCGGCGCGGAACTGCTCGCCCACGCGCTGCTGCATCGTCCACATCTGCGGCAGCGGCACGCCGTTGGGCCGCGCCGTGAACGGCAGCCCGCTGCACGCCACCGCGTACACCAGGCTGGGGCTGCAGCGGCCCGCCGCGTAGTCCTGCCAGAACGCGTCCTCCAGCAGCACCGGCAGGTACAGCGACGCAAACTCAAAGTACGCCCGCAGCGCCCCCAGGAACGTCGCCTCGTCCAGCCCGCACCGCTGCCACGGCGGCGGGTCGAAGCCGCCGTCCGTGCGCCACATCGGCGTCGTCGGCGTCGTCGCACTCGTCGCCGCCCCCCGGTGCCCCTGGTGCCCCTGGTGCCCCTGGTGCCCCTGCTGGTGCGGCTGCAGCGCCTGGTGGTGCGCCGGCTGAAGCGCCTGCATCGGCGGCACCGCCGGCGGCGACGACGACTGCGGCAGCGTCGTCGGCGGCGGCGACAGCAGCGCCGTCAGCGTCGACTGGTGCACCGACGGCTGCAGCGACGGCGGCTGCGGCGTCTGCAGCACCGGCGCCGGCGTGCTCAGCTCGGACGCGGTCGTCGTGGTGGTGCCCGTGCCCAGGCCGGGCGTGCTCCATTGTGTCTGGTGGTGTGAGTAGGGATGCTGCTGCTGCTGCTGCTGCTGCTGCTGCTGCTGGTGCGGCGGCAGCGGCTGGAATGGCAGCGGCTGGGCGGCGGCCCAGCCCGCGGCCGGTCCCGGGTCGCCCATGAAGATCTTGTCCAGGAAGAGGACGCTGTTGGGGTTCAGCGGGAACGGCTCGAGGAAGCCGCCAAAGCCAAAGTCGTCCGGCAGCGTGCCCGCCTCAAAGACGCCCGGCGGCTGCTGGTACTGCAGCGGGTAGGGCTCTTGGTAGGGCAGCTGCTGGTAGGGGTTGGTATAGGGGTGCTGCTGCTGCTGCGGCGGCGGCAGCGGCGGCTGATAGGGCGGCGGCTGGTAGGGCTGTGGTGGCAGCGGATGGTGGTCCTGGGGCGTCGGGCCCGGCACGCCGACGACGTCGGCCACGTGGGGGAAGGGCTCGAGCTTGCGTTTGCGGCGCGGGGGCGCGCGCGGGGCACCCGGGTCGAGGAGGGCCGGGTCGGCGTCGGCGTCGGAGCCGGAGTCGGAGTCGGGGCGGGCGTCGGCCTTGGTGTCGTCGCCGTCGTCGTCGGCAGCATAGGCGGCGGTCGAGGAGCGGTGCTGCTGCTGGCGGCTGCGCAGGCGGATGTCGTCCGAGTCGTCGAGGCGGCAGGGGACGTGACGCAGCGAGCACTGCGAGCAGGACGGATGGCCCTGCTGCTGCCGGGACAGAAAGTCGCATTTTATCTTGCGGCGG
This sequence comes from Ceratocystiopsis minuta, assembly GCA_001676865.1. NCBI lineage: Eukaryota > Fungi > Ascomycota > Sordariomycetes > Ophiostomatales > Ophiostomataceae > Ceratocystiopsis > Ceratocystiopsis minuta. The sequence goes on along the minus strand of LZPB01000152.1, from coordinate 44,811 downwards.
TAGCAGTAGTCGCACGACTGACGCACCATGCCCCGTCTTAGGCGCATTGTGGCCGGCTGGTGGTGTCTGTCCCTGCCCAGTAGGGGCGTACTCGGTTGCGTGCGCGTCGTACTCGCGTACTCGTATCCGAACTCGCCTTCGCAAGAACCACAAGAACCACCCAATGGGCCGTCCGGGGGTGGCCGCAATGGCCGCCGCAAGGCACACAACGGGCGACTAGGGAAACGTTACAGCCAACAAGGCCCGGCGCGGTCCCCGCCGCGTTGTTCGTATTTAGGCGCGGCCGCGGCTATTCGAAGCTGGTCGATCGGTTGGGGGGGAATAGGGGGGTGTTCTGGGATCGAGGCGGTGGAGATATCGCGGAACCAAGACGGCTCTTTCGCGGAGATTAATGGTCACGTGTGGTTATGTAATTCGGATGGCCGGATAGCCGGAGCAACATGACGTCGAGTGAGGCGTGAAGAAGTACGTGGAAGTGGAAGGCAATAGGAATGAGAGATGTGTGATGAGCTGCGGTCGTGTTTACTGGGATTGGACTGCCAGATGGTATGAGGCGAGGGGGACGACGCTGACCCGAGGACGACCACATGACACGACCGACTCGACGACGATGACGACAGGCCATGACTCGCTCTGCTGCTCGTTTGCAGCTCCATGGTAGCGGTGAGAGGCTTCTGTCAAGATGTTACACCGGGTTGTAGATCAGACGACGGTCAGGGAGGAGGGCGTAGGCGCGTTGGAAGGCGTGTTTTCTCTGGGTGATCTTCTGGTTCTCTTCGTGGCTCTTCGTACCTCAAATTACAACACCTTTGACTGCTCGAGTATGCCTTTGATCGCTGCAGTGCTTCTCCTTCTCCTGCCCGGTGCCGTCCTGGCTGCGGCCGGCACTCCCGAACCCGGCATGCCTGCTCTCCGGCCGCACGTCTGGGTTGGCTCCGTGGGTGCCACAGCCAACACGACGCTCTTTGGGACCGATGTCCCGGTTGGTTCTCCTTCCAGCGCAACCTTGTCCTTGTCTGACTCTCCAGGACCTTCTTCGCCAGATCCGGCGCCGCGACCCGGCCGTGGACGCGGCGGACGTGGTGGCCCGGGCACGGGTCGTGGCTCGCGACAACGGCGTGCCGGAGGACTTGCCGGACCCCGGCGTCCCGGACAGCGTGTGGTCAGGACCCGGCGGGCCGTGGCGGTACGGCAACGAGGTGGCCAACTACAGTGCGTAAAACCCCCCCTTGTGCATCTGTCTGGCCACGCTGACCCTTCCCCCCCAGCCTACACGTGCGGCCAGGTGGCGACGGCGGGCGAGCACCGCACGCGCGACGGGGCGCACGCGCTGCGCAACCGCGGCACGGACAGGGCGGAGACGCGGGCGGGCGGGTGCGCGCGGCACTGGTGCCGCGACACGACGGGGCTGTACGTGTGCAACGCGCGGGACACGGTGCTGGCGATCCCGTACTACAACGTGGGCTGGATGGCGGACCGGCTGGACCGGCTGTGCTGCGACGACAACGGCGGCAAGGCGGGGCAGATGTGGCACTACAGCGGGGCGTACAGCGTGGTGCTGGGGTATGCGAACTGCCGGACGGACGCGGCGACGGCGGCGCCGTATGCGTACGGGGCGGGCAACAACGCGCAGTGCGCGGACGGGAACCGGCCGCACACGCCGCCGAGGCGCGTGGGGTTTGCTTGACGAGCAGGGCACGCACGGTAGACAAGGACGATGTATTCGCAGGGTATTCAGACAATCACGCACGCCGGTGGTCCGTCTGCGACCACACCGGCAGAAAGATGAAGACGCACACGCCCAGACTGGCAAACAGCGCGCCAAAGACCATGCTCTGCACGACGATGCGGTGCTGCAGGCGGCGCAGGTGGCTGTCCTTGACGCGCAGCTTGCGGTCGAAGATCATGAGCCGCGACACGGTGCGCAGGAGGCGCGCGGGCCAGCCGCGCCGCGCGGCCTGGCCGGCCGGGCCGCCGCCGGCCCCGGCGCCGGACAGCACGCTGGCGCTGTCGTCGAAGCGCTCCCAGGGCAGGGGCTGGCGGCGGGTGAACAGCAACAGGAAGAAACAGCTGCCGCGCAGGCCCGACAGCACCAGACTCAAGCCCACCCACCACAGCGGCCAGGCGGCAAACACGTCGAAGCGCGAGTGGGCGCCGCGGTGCGGCGTGAAGGCGCGCAGCAGCACGCACAGCACGCCGGCCGCCGTCATGACCAGGCCCAGGCCCGTGGCCATGCACAGCGTCTCGAACGTGCCGTTGCTGACGCCCAGGCGCACAAAGTTGCGGTGCGAGCAGTTGCGCAGCAGCAGGTACACGTGGTCCGCCACCGGCCGCAGATGCGCCGGGTCCGCCGACGTCGCCAGCGCCGCCAGCGCCTGCGCCCGCATCGCCGGCGGGATGTTGAGCTCCTTCTCCGCGCCCGGCTGCAGGAACGTGCGCACCACCGCCTGCAGCTCTGCGCGCGGGCCCGCGCTGGCGTCCACCACGTTGAGCGTCGCCGCGGCCGGCCGCAGCAGCGGCTGGGCGGGCGTGGAGGCCGCGGCGGCGACCGAAACCGGGACCGGGACCGCCGTGGCCGCCGTCTCGGACGACGCCTTGGCCGCCGTCGGGTCGGCCGGCGGCAACGGCTTGCTCTTCTTCTTCCTCGGCGCCTGCGGCAGGCGGAACGCCGGCTTGCACACGTCGCCCTCGCACATGGCCTGGTTGCTGATCATGTCGGTGATGCGGGCCATGGTGTCGGCTGGGGGGTCAGCAGGGAAGAGAAACAAGTTGGGAACGACGAGAGACTCACCAACTTCCGGGTCCTTGTAGTACACGTCCGACGGCGACTTGCCCTGCAGCGAGGCCGTGCTCTCGTCCAGGCTGTGCACCGAAAAGGCGTCCTTGTCGCCGGCCGACCGCTGCCACGCCTCCTCGTAGTGCTTGAACCAGACGTAGAACTCGAGGTTCTCGGGCGAGTACTCGATGTACTTGAGGTACATGTAGAAGTCGTAGAGAGACATGGGGCTGCCTGGGGGGGGTTAGAACAAACAGGAGTATAGAAGATAGAAGAAAGAGAAGACTGACATGTCTTGTTCTCCAGCACCCGCTCCAGCCGCAGCCGGCTGGGAATCGCCTGCTTCGACCGCACCGGGCTCAGCTGCCGGCCAGAGACCACGGCATTGGAGTACTCCTTGATGTCGCGGTACTCTGGTTTCTTGTACCAGCTCAGCCACGAGGGGATCTTCATGGTGAGGGGAGACGAAGTCCGGGAGAGAGCAATCGAATAGGAGGGAGAAGGACAGAAGAAAAAGAGGACGAACAATCAACAGGACGGGATGGATCAGAATCCATAGAACAAAACGTGTAAGCGGCTGCTCCCTTCATATACATGCCAGCCAACACCACCCGCCTCCCACGCCCCGTGGAACCCAGGGGCGCCCACCCGTCCCCCGGCCGGGTTCCTGTTTTCCTGCTCTGCCATGTGGTGTGCCCGTGTCGCCCCTGCGTGCATCCTTCCTTCGCCTGCCGCCAACCAACCCCCCCCCCCTGTCTCTCCGCCCGGCCCTGCGCCGTCGTCCCTCCCTGGGGACGGTTCGTGAGTGGACGCGCCGCCCGGCGCCATGGCAGTAGTACGAGCAGGATTCAGAGGAATACGGAGTACAAGCAAACGGGTGGGTGGTGTATTGGGAGCACGTTCTTTGATTTCTTTTTTTCCTTGTTTCTTTTTTTTTTTCTGTCCTTCTCCCTCCTTTCCTTCTGCTTGCTTTTTCCCTTTCCTCGCAGACAGGCCGCCAGTGCGCACATCAGTGGAGGAGGCCAAGGGAGGGCGTAGAACGTCAGGGACGCAAGGGAGAGGAGGCCGCTGTCAGTTGCACCACCGTGCAGAGAGAGAGACAGAGGAGCACCTGTCTCGGCCACCCGCAGGCCGCGTTGCCGGCTTGTCCTACCGGTCTCAGACCTGATCCGCAGCAGGGGCGTGACAGAAAAAGAAGAAGAGCAAGACAGGAAAAAAAGCAAGCATGGACCGACAGGATCGACAAAAGAAAGGCCGAGACAACGGTGTAAATGGGGTTTGCCCGAGATTGCACAGATACAAACACAGGAACAGGACACAGGAACACAAACACAGGCACACGACGCCCGGACACGAGCATGGCGCCAGGAGGTGGCTTTGGGAAATACTGTCACCGAAGATGCTGAGTCGTAGTGGCGTAGGCAGGGATGGATGTTTTTTTCTACCTTTGTTTTTATGCTCATTTTTCTTATTTCTTTCCATCTCTCATCGACTCGTTTGCCATCATTGTATTCATCCATTCTTATATTCTTACGCATTCTTTTTATCATACCCTTCCATTGAGTCATTACTCGTATACGAGCATTGAATTCGATCAGAATCTTCCTTCTAGAATGATGGGAAAAGAGAATCCCGGGAAAATGACCCCTGCCACATCTGCACTAATCTGGAATAGGACCCAGCCCAGCCCGACGGGAGCTGATGCCCACCCTCAGCTCGACTTTGGATCGTATCCGACGCCTCGTCATTCTCGGTTGTCTGTTTTCAGACTGCGTATTCATGACAGACAGTCCTCTGTATACATCTGTAGACATCTGTAGACAATGTTTTTCTCTCCTCGTCCCCAACCAGACTCCCCCGAATTACACGGAGAGTGCCATTGAAATAAACTACGAGATCGAGGCAATGCGACGCCCCAGCTCGATCTACCACTATACGGATACGAGGAGCGCAAGATACTCCGTACTCCGCACAAAAACTCCGTCTCTTCCAGCCCTCCCCTTGTCGTGATTGTCCTCTGCTAGCAGACAGCTGAGGCGACGAGCCCGGTTCTTCGTCCACCAGCACCGCGGACGACCGTCCTCGTATTCGTGCCTCCCTGCCAGGGATCCCCCTCCCTGGCCTCGCATCCTTGGCGGCGTCTGACAGGCCGTCCCTTGCGTGCCCAGACCGCGCCGGCCGGCCACGCGAAAAGCGAGAAAGCGACCAGACAGGGGGGGGGGGCAGCCAGCCAGCCACGCGGCGCACGCCGGCTGGGCGCGGCATATTGCCTAGCCGTGCCTGGCGCCGGGCTACAGGGGCCCTTGCGCCGGGCTACGGGGGCCCCTTGCGCCAGGGAACGAGTGCGGAGTAGGGAAAGAGACGGAAAAAAAAAGGAAGAAAAAAAGAAAGAAAAAAGAAAACCCGTTTTATTTCCTGCCGAGTGTTGCCCCATCTCCGTCTATGCCCCAGGCGAGACTCCGACCGTAGACACCGGCTGGGCCGACCCCGGCTGGGCCAGCTTGGCGCGCACGCGCTGCGCCAGCCGCGCCGCCAGCGCGCCGACGCTGACGCTGGGCGCCTCGTCGGCGGCGACAAAGCGGCGCACGACAATGTTGAAGAGGCCGCCAAAGGCCAGCGCGATGGCGGTGGACGTGAAGATGATGACGTTGTACGGCATGCTGAAGTCGGGCGTGGGCAGGCTGAGCAGCAGCGTGGTCGTGCGCAGGTTGCTGCGGCGGCCGTCGGCGCCCAGGATCGTGATGACGGCGGCGGCCACGTCGAAGCCGCGGTTCGCGTCCGGCGGGTACTCGGTGTAGCGCAGGATGCTCTTCTCAAAGTCGTACGTCAGCGACACCGTCGCGCCCGGCGGCAGCCGCATGCGCACGTCCAGCTGCGTGCCGCGCGCGCGGTCCAGCGCCGGCCGGTAGTAGATCTGCTGGATGAGGTCGGAGGATGCGGATGCCGCCGCCGACGCCGGCGCGGACGATGCGTTCCCGCCGACGTCCACCACCCGCGCCTCCAGCGTGTGCAGGTAGATGCGCATGAACCACGGCAGCGACTCCATGTACACAAACTCGACCGCGTGGTCCGCGCTCGGGTTGCGCAGCAGCGTCTGCACGCCGCCGCGGTCCGCGCCGTGGCCCGCCAGGCTGCGCTCCGCGTACAGCGGCGGCGTCGCCGGCGCCACAATCGTCGCCGCCGTCGCGTCGCCCTCCTCCGGCAGCAGAATCTCAAACAGCGCGTCCGCCGGCTGCACAAAGAAGCAGCGCGCCCGCCCGTCCGCCTGCCGGCGCTCGACTACGCCCTCCGACAGGTACACGCTGCGCGACGCCGGCACCTCCAGGCACACGGGCGGCTGCGCCGGGTCCGCCAGCGGACACGTGCCGCGCATCGACCGGCCAAAGATCTGCGCCAGCGACCAGTCCTGGTGCGCGGCCGACACGTTGGCGGGGAAGCAGGCGTGGCCGGGCTGGTGGTAGGGCTTGGCCGTGTCGCACTTGAGCTCGTGGCCGGGCACGGGGCGGGGGATGGGGTTGTCTGGGGGTCAGAGGAAAGCAAAGAGCAAAGAACAAAGAGAAGAAGAAAGACTCACCCCGTGGCCGCTTCGACCGCTCCACGTCCAGCACCATGTCGATGGTCTGCTCGATCTGCAGCACACACGCCCCGTCCGCGCACAGCGGCCGCACGTCAATGGCCATGCTCTGCCACGACGCGTCAAACAGCTTGTGGCCGTCCAGCAGCGACGCAATGCCCGCCTTGCCCTTGCACGGCAGCAGCTTGAGGAAGGGCGTCAGGTTCTCGGTGCACACGACCTCGCGCGGCAGCGTGCCGTACAGCAGCTGCAGCGCCGCGTCCGCCGCGTGGTCGCCCTCCGGCCGGAACGACAGCACCGGCCGCGTCGTGCGCGTGCCGTCGATAAAGTTGAGCGACGCGCAGAACAGCCCCGACAGCGCGTTCGTCAGCGTCCGCCACTGCGCGTCCGCCGCCGCGTCCGTCGCCGCGTCCAGCCACGCCCACAGCTCCACCCCGGCGCCGCCCTCGCGCGTGCCCCCCCACGGCCGCGCGCCCCAGCTCTCCGCGTCCCACCGCCCCAGCCCGAACCGCAGGTGCAGCTCGCGCGTGCCCGCGTACTGCAGGATCTGGCCCAGCGACCGCGGGAAGAACCGGAAGTTGTTGGCCTCAAACGCCTCCACCGTCGTGTTCGACCGGAAGTTGAAGCTGGCCAGCAGCGCCGACGACGGCAGCGGCCGCAGCACCAGGTTTTCGTAGTAGTCGGCGGTCGGGGAGGACGAGGAGGACGAGGAGGAGGAGGGCGGTGCGGACGCCGCCACCGACACCGCCGCGGCGACAAGGCCGGTTACCAAAGAAAACAGCAGCTGCATTGTGACTGTGTACGCCACGCCATGCGAGCGCGTAAAAGTATGGGAGTGGCGGCGGGGAGTTGCTGCTCGCTGGTGTATGGGCGTTGGGAGGAACGTTGCCGTCTCCTGTCGCGTGGCGGGACGCAGCTTAAAGGACCCAATTTTACGCGAACGAAACGCTTTCATTGGCTGTCCGCCACAGCCCGATTCGCGGCGAAAAGTAGAAAGAAACGAAAGACTTCAACGAAACGAAACGAGCTCTTCTTTCCACCAGGACCACCACCAGGACCACCAAGAACGATCATCAGGACCGCCTACGGAGCGTCGTGCTCAGAAAAAGGACCAGACCGACACACACATTTCACCCTGCCCACCATGGCGGCCGAACAACGGAAGCTTCTGGGTGAGTTCTCCCTCTTCCTTCTTTTCCCTTCTGCCGTCGTCCTCGTCGTCTAACCCCCCCCCAGAACAGCTCATGGGCGGCGGCATGGCCAGCCGCGCCGGCGCGCAGCTCGCGCTCGACGACCCCAAGGTCTGCCGCTCGTACCTGGTCGGCACCTGCCCGCACGACCTCTTCACCAACACCAAGCAGGACCTGGGCATGTGTCCCAAGGTGCACGCCGAGCCGCTCAAGGCCGAGTACGACGCGCTGCCGCCGGCCGACAAGGCGCGCCTCGGCTTCGACTACGACTACCTGCGCGACCTGCAAAAGTACATTGACGAGTGCAACCGCCGCATCGACGTCGCCCAGCGCCGCCTGGAGAAGACGCCCGACGAGATCCGCCAGACCAACCAGCTGCTGCGCGCCATCAGCGACCTCGGCAACCGCATCGCCCACGGCCTCGTCGAGGTCGAGGTCCTCGGCGAGGCCGGGCTCGTCGGCTGCGCCCTCGACGAGCTGCTGCGCGTCCGCCAGACCGCCCAGGCCAAGGCCGACCGCGAGCGCGAGCTCAAGGCCCTCAGCGACACCAGCGGGCCCTCCGGCCACCAGAAACTCCAGGTCTGCGACGCCTGCGGCGCCTACCTCAGCCGCCTCGACAACGACCGCCGCCTCGCCGACCACTTCTACGGCAAAATGCACCTCGGCTACGCCCAGATGCGCAAGACCTACGCCGCCCTCTCCAAGGAGCTCGGCCGCGCCCCGCGCCCGCCCCGCGGCGGCGGCGGCGGCGGGCCTCCTGCCCCGGGCGCGGCCGACGCCGACGATGCGGCCGGCGACGCTGGCTGGGGCCGGTCACGCGGCCCGCGCGGCGCTGGGGGTGGCGGCGGCGGCGGTGGCCGGCGAAACAGAGACCGTGGCCGGTGGTAGATCTGCTTCGATTTCGTCTAATTTCTTGTCTTTCTTCTTGTTACTTGACTTCTTGCGCGGCGTTCTGGACGGACGGTGGACGGGAACTGGGTTCGGGAAAACAGAAAACCATTGCGCTGTCAGTTTTTTTTTTATTTCGTGTTTCCTGTCGTATCTTACTCGAACAATATTGCACTTCTGTCGCTATTCCAACCGCCCTTGATCCAAACGTTCTGTACCCAAAAACAAGTGTAAACCAAACAAGCAATCATGCAAACCCCCCAAAAAGTATCTTACTTCCCCAGTGTCTGGTCCATCGTGGCCACTTCCACCTCGTCGGCCCAATCGCCCACGGCCGGCGACAGCGGCTGCAACTCGGGTAGTGGCACCTTGGCCGGGGAGGACGCCACTGCCGAGAAGGACTTGGCCTGCTCCTTTGGCTTGTTCTCCGCGGCCGGAGCACTGGGATTCGCTGTCGCTGCCGCCGCCGGTGCTGGCTTCGCGCCGCCGCCCGGGAGCGTAGGGAACACTTCCCGCGACAGCTCTTGGGTCGCGCCATGCGGCGGCGCCATAGCCGACGGATCGGGCTGCCCCTTGACCCAGTCGGCCACGTCTGCCCCGTTACCATACACGTCGTCGAACAGCGGCCGACCGCCGCGACGGCCACCGCCCCGGCCACTGCCCCGCGCACCATTCCGCCCACGACCACCACGGCCGCGGATGTGGAACTCTTCTGCCGGGCGGTCTGCGTCTGTCCTCTCCGTAGATTCGGCGCCGGTCTTGGTCGCGGTCACTGCTGCTGCGTTTGGGACGGGAAGAATGCCTGCAGGAGCGTGGCGGGACGCCTGCATACCAGAGCCTGACGGCTTGCTGCCCCCGGAAGCTTCCTTGCCCGCATCCCAGTTGCCCTCTTTCGCGCCCAGGGCCTTCAACTTGCGGTCGCGGTTGCGTGCGCGCTCCTCATCTTGGATCTTTGTCTCCTGGGCCGCCTTGCGCCGCTTCTCCTCGTCAACGGCCCTCCGGCGCTTTTCCTCTTCCGCCGTTCGCTTCCGCCGCTCTTCGTCGGCCGCTTTGCGCTTCCGTGCCTCTTCCAGTCCACGGGCGACCGCGCGGTCATGGTCGAGCTCGTCCCGCTGGGCCTGCTCGAACAGCCGTGATCTCTCGGCCGACTGAATGCGCATCGCCTCCATTCTGGCGTTAAGTTGGGCTTCTGTTAGCTTGTTGCGGGGGTTGGCACCCGACTGGGTGCGAGCGCCGTTTGGCTTGACAGCAGCATTGCCAGCAGCGGCAGGGTTTCCGCTAGCATTCGGCGTCGTGGCGTTTCCACCGGCATTGTTGTTGCTGTTGTCGTTGCCGTTGGTGTTGCCAGAACCTTCAGCATTGGGTGCGTTTACAGGCCCTGCTGGCGCCCGAGATCCATTATTCGCCTTTCCTCGTGCTGCCTTCCCGTTTCCGTTTTGCTTCTTGTTTGCTGCTGGTTCTTGTTTCTGTTGCGCGCTGGCCTTTGCGCCGCCGTTGGGCACAGGAGCCGAAGGCGCGCCGTTCTCCCGTTTCTTGGTCGGTGTTTCCCTGCCCGCACCGTTGGCATTGCCGCCCCGGTGTTTCTTCTGCTGCGCCCCAGGAGTTGCTACTGTCGCTGCCGGCGTCGGCGCTGCTGGTGTCGTTGCTGGCTGTTGAGGCTGGTAATGCCGCGACTGTGCCAGGGAGGGCGGCGGTGGGGCTTTGAGTGTTTCGACAGCTGGCGCTGGAGGATGGCCGTTCGAAGGCTTTTGTGGCTGTTGTTGCTTTGGATGGCTCGCATCTCCGGCTGCCGCCTTTGGTGCGCCGCCACCGGCCTTGGCGCGAGAGGAGCGCGCCCGCCTACCCGAGGGTGCTTTCGTGGGTGCGGCCGCGGGAGTCTTGGGTGGAGATGAAGCGGATGTTGGGTCACCAGGCTGCGCAACACCAGGCTGCACAGTCTCGGCCGGCTGGGAAGCTTGAGCTGTCTCGGCCGGTTTCTGATTTGCCGTCTTGGCCGGCTCGACGGGCTCGAAGTCGTCGGCGAACAGATCGTCGTCGGTGCGACCACCAAATTGCTGATCGTCCATCGGAGCGGTGGCTGTGGGCGGTTAATATACGACGTAAAAAAATCTAGACGGTGGTGTTTCGTGTGGTAGGGTTCGAAGGTGTGATGCTGTTTGGAGAGAAAAGCTGAGCGCTGAGCGAAGTCGACTCAAGTTGAAAGAATATGCGAAAGGCGGGGAGTGGGACTTCTTTTCTGTCGATCTAAGAAATAGGCGCGGCCAGACCACGAGACGCGACCGGCGGTTTGAGCGTAATAGAACAGTCCTAGTTTGGTAGTGGGCGATGCAACGGTAGTGGTCACAACAGGACACATTTCAGTATTCTTTGTTCTTCCCTCTGGATGTCTCGTTAGCAGGAAAGAACAGAACACGATGCTTGCATCAGAGGCGGGCCAAGAGGGTGCTTCGCCACCGCCGGTAGGCGCGCCACGGCGCATGTTAAAGCCCGTTGTAATACCCGTAATAGCCCTAGCCGCAGGTGGCGACCACTGTCACTCGGGGCTATGCAGGAAAATACCACCACTGTAAGATACTCCGGAGCATGTCGCGTCTAAAGCTGGACTCTCATTCGACCTGCCGCAGAATGGTGTAGTCTAGATCTTTCGACCAGTGCTCAGACGGGCCGTGTCGAATTGAGCTCCATCGCAGAGAAACGCCCACAACGGCTGGCACCCAGTGTAGTGTCGACCATGAAGTTTTTGACCTGCGTGCCGTGTTCCGAGAGGCCATTGCCGCGTACTGCAATTTTGCGTGCATGTAGTTTGTACAGTGGTTTTGGAGTCGAAGTGCCAGATGCAAAGACTTCAGCACGGCTCTGTATATGATTCAAGGGCGATGAGACGGTTTCGTGTTTCTTCGTCTAGATGTCTAGATGAGGAGGAAGGGAAAGTGAAGTAGGAGAGAATTAGGCAGACAAAAAAATTGAACGCACGAGAAGACTCAAAAGTATTTCTTCGGACGACGGGAAAGTGCGGACGTCCTCAACTTGGTTCTGAACGGAAGGAGCGAGAGACACTTCAACTGTGCTTGTACCACTATCAAAAAGGGAAGGCACCATCCGCAGCAGGCAGAATCTTCAACCACGACAGGGCCAACCTGATTTCCCAACCTGATTTCCTCTGCATACAGCGAAATGCCACACAAAAACACCCCTTTGCATTTCAAGCCTTCATGGGCACAGCAGGTGGCGCCGCTGGGGCTGCAGCTGATTTACCCGATGCACCAGCCTCGCCGCTCGGCGACACGCCGAGAACCGTCGCCAACGTCGAGTCAAAGACAGCCTCGGCGTGCTTCTCGGCGTCAAACTGATGAATCCAGTCGTCACGCTGGAATCCGATGCTCTCCGGATTCTCCTTGACATGGTCCCAGTCGGCCTTGTGCCACTTGTCGCGCGTGGTCTCGCCCGTCTTCTGCACGGCACGCACACGGTCGTAGCGGATGGCCTGGTGCGTGCGCACGGCGGCGGGCACGCCGGCCTTGCCGCCACGGCGCAGGCACACGGCCAGCGTGGCGCCGTCTTCCATGGCCTGGGTGGCGCCCTGCACGCTCGTGGGCAGGAACGGGTGGGCGGCGTCGCCCACCAGCACGATGCGGCCGTGCGTGCTGGTCCAGGTCGGCAGCGGATCGCGGTACACGAGCTTCCAATCGACGAGCGAAGGCGTCTTCTCGACGATGGCCCGGACCAGCGGGTCCCAGCCCTCAATCACCTTGTACACGTCCTCGAGCTTGCCCGGGAACGACCACGACTCGCGGATGTCGTGGTCGTCGCGGTGCGTCAGCACCCAGCAGCAGTCGGAGCCGTTCTTGATCGTGGAGAAGAGAAAGTGCACGTCTGGGCCGATCCAGCCGTTGAAAGTGTCGCCGTTTTCGCAGAACTGCCGCGTCCGCGGGTCCTTGATCATGTCTGTGTTGGGGAACCAGGCGCGCCAGATGGCATATCCGCTGCTCTTGGGCTTGTCCTCGTAGCCCAAGACCAGTGTGCGGGCCTTGGACCGCACACCGTCCGCACCGACGACAACGTCGGCATAGACCTGTTCCGGTCAGCGAGAGCACTGGACATGATATACACAAAGCAGATCAAAGAGTGGTCACCTTTTCTCCGTTCTTCAACACAATGCCGGCTTTGTCTGCGTCTTCGAAATACTCCTCGACAAAATGACCCAGATGGATGGGGATGCCCAGCTCGTCCCGTGCATAGTCAAACACGATCTGGTGCAGCTCGCCGCGGTGGCCGTTGAAAACGGGCGTCTCCTCGTTCATCGGAGGGGTCGGCTGGTTGAACACGATCTCGCCCGTGTCATACTTGTGGATGTTGAAGCCGTACGTGCTCAGGTCAATGCTGACGGCCCGCAGTCTCTTGGCCACCGCGCCATCCGCCCAGCGAGCAAAGATCCGACCGGCGTTGGCGCCAAACGAGATAATGTCACCAAGGACCTTCAACTCAGGAAAGCTCTCGTAGATTTCGACGTCGTGACCTTGGAGGTGGCACTCAATAGCGGCCGTCAGCCCGCCGAAGCCTGCGCCGACGATGACGACCTTGATACCGGTTTTTGCGTTGGGCATTATGGCTGTGGGAGGTGGTGTGGTGTGTATTCTTGTCCTCTGTTTACTCTGTTTTATCGATGTTCTTTGCACAAGGCTTTCGTTCTTTCTATATTACTGACAACCAATTCGGTCCTTGGTATACGGCAATACGTCCTACAACATCAATGACTCCAAAACCGGCTGTTATGTTCCCCAACTCGCTTTCACCATGTCGTGCCGCAAGCTGGTACCCCTCAGTAACGAGTTGGCGTGTCGGCTACATGACCCCGAGCCACGAGCACGAGAGCACGAGGCCATACTACCGGTCGAGCTTCAACACGGCGTTGGGAGACTACGACGCTATTAGCAGAAGTGAATTGAGTTGGCATGCTGGCTGAATGGCCATAAAACTAGAGGTCAAATGGCATATAAACATGTGCTTGAAGTCAAACAGTATACGGTGGACCTCCCAATGCCGCTGAAAACCACCACAATTTTCCTAGCATTTGAATCAATATGACTTCGCATCCGGAATTCGGGTCTGGGACTGGCGCGACCGAGGTGGCTGCTGCGTTTGGGGACAGCATCAAAGGGAAAAATGGTAAGTGGACTGTGACAAAATCAACACCTCACGACTAGCATGGTTTGATTCTTACGAATGGTAGTGGTCATTACTGGCCTCAGCCTGGCCAGCATTGGCTTCAGCACGGCGATGGCCATTGCATCACAAGGCCCGGCCAATTTGGTCTTGGCCTCCCGCACCAGTGACAAGCTGGCGGCTGTGAAGGACAAAATTCACCAGACTGCCGGAGATGTTCCTGTCTTCACGGTTTTGATGGATCTGTCCTCTGTCGACTCGGTCAAGGAAGCAGCAGCATCCATTGGCCGGTTGGTGCCGCATGTGGACGTGCTCATCAACAACGCCGGCATCAACACACTGGAGCGCCTCCCAGTAAAAACACCCAACGGAACTACCGTGGACACGCATTTCTTCGTCAACCATCTGGGCGTGTTTCTTCTTACGGCGCTGCTGCTCCCTCAGCTGCGGGCAGCCGCCGCGGTTGCTGCGGCCGTTCCAGGCTCGACAGCGACTACTCGCGTCGTCAACCTTAGCAGCCAGGGCCATGGGCTCTCGCCAGTGCGGTTCAGCGACTATTCCTTTGAGCGAGACATTGACGACGTGCCAGAGGCGGAGCGACCGAACGCGTCGCTCCCGGCGACCTTCCGACGGACGGTGGACGGCTACCCCGGGTTTCCGGGCTACGGACAGAGCAAGACGGCCAACATCCTGCACGCGTGGGAGCTGACGCGGCGGCTGCGGGCGCACGGCGAAAGTGGCGTGGTAGCCCTGTCGGTGCATCCAGGCACGATCCTGACAGAGCTGCCGCGGTCGCTGGATGACGCGGGACTGGACGCACTGAAGAAAACGGCCCCCAAGGGCCTGTGGAAGACGAAGGACCAGGGCGCGGCCACGACGCTGGTGGCAGCCTTCGACCCGGCGCTGGGCGCGGCAGACGTGGGCGGGCACTCGGTGGGCTACCTGAGCGACTGCCAGCTGCGCGACGACCTGGTGGCGGCGCATGCGTCGAGTGCGGAGGCAGCCCGGCGGCTGTGGGACGAGAGCGAGCGGCTGCTTCAGATGTCGGTCGGGCTGTGAGTGAATTTGAAATGCACTTTATTGTATGGGCCAGTTGGATTTGTTTGTCTACGCCCCTGCCTCACTTGACTGCCACCATTTTGACGTTGCCGTGCTCGTCGACGACGGGCTCCTCGGCAAACTTGCGCTTCTGGGACTGGTAAAAGGTGCTCATGCGGTACTTGCTCTCGCCGTTGAGGGGCTCTAGGTCGACGAGGGCCTGGCGGCCCTCGCGCTCAATGGTGGCGCGGACGTCGTCGGCGCGGGGCTGGATGTCGCAGCGGAAGGGCTGGGGCCGCATGTTGAGGCCGTTGGTGAAGGCGAAGATGTCGACGTCGATGTCGCGGCCGGTGGTGGGGTCGCGGGCCTTGCGGATGGAAAAGGCCCAGAGCATGCGGGCGATGGTGATCCAGACGCCCTGCTCGGCGAGGGCCTGGCCGCTGCAGACGCGGCGGCCCCAGCCAAAGGTCATGTAGCCGCGCTCGTTGGGAAAGGGGCGGTGGTGCTCGGAGCCGGGCAGGAAGCGCTCGGGCAGGAAGCGGTCGGGGTCGGGGAAGTCGCGGGCGTTGTGGTGGATGGCCCACAGGTTGCCCTGGACCCAGGTGCCGGCGGGCAGGGCCCAGCCGGCGTAGGCGTCGTCCTCGGTGGGCTCGTGGGGCTGGCCGCCGAGGACGGCGACGGAGCGCCAGCGGAAGACCTCCTTGACGAGGGCGTTGACGTACGGCAGCCGGGGCCCGTCGTCCCAGTGCGGCGAGCGGGCGCGGCCGACGACGCGGTCGAGCTCGGCCTGGGCGGCGTGCTGGGCGGCGGGAAAGGCGCACATGGCGAGCACAAAGGTGATGAGGGTGCTGGACGAGGTGTCGGAGCCGGCGCCGAAGAGGTTGCCGGTCAGGCTGGACAGCTCCTCGGTGGAGAGGGCGTACTTGGGGCCCTCTTCGGCAAGCAGCTCGGCGAAGGAGCGGGTGGGCAGCGCAATGGAGGAGGCGGCGGCGGCGGCGGCGCGCGCGGCCTGCTGCTCGACGGCCTCCTGGGCGAGGGTGTGGAAGAAGTAGTGGCCGCCCTTCTGGCCGCGCTTGCCGATGCCGCGCATCCAGGGCATCCAGCGCGGGAAGCGGGCGAGGAAGGGGAAGGTCTCGAGCAGCATGGGAAAGGACTTGCCGGGGACGTTGAGGTCGGCGGCGAGCTGCATGACGGCGATGACCTCGGTGACGATGGGGTCGTCGGCGGTGGCGACGCGGCGGCCGAAGGCGAGGACGGAGACGACGCTGGTGGCGTAGCGCTCGAGGTGGCGCACGAACTCGGCGGGGCGGGCGAGCAGGTCGAGGGCGACGACGCGGCTCTCGTTGTCCTGGACGGCGCGGTAGCGGCGCACGGCCTGGACGCCGACGCCGAGGTGCATGAGCTTGCGGTGGACGCGCCACTTGTCGCGCTCGGCGGGCGTGCGGACGTGCATGGTGACGAGGTTGGTCTGGCCGGTGCCGAGCTCGCCGAAGACGACCATGCGCGGGCGCGAGGCATAGACCTGGGCCTTCTTCTCGAGGATGGCGTGGGCGGCCCAGGCGTCGTTGATCCAGACGGTCGGGTGGCGGCCGATCCAGACGGTGACCAGCGGCGCGCCGTACTGCGCTGACAGCTGCTCAAAGTACAGCCACGGCTTGGTGTCGGGCAGCGAGAAGGTGTTGCCGACAAGCGGCCACGGCCGCGGGCCGGGCGGCATGCGCGCGCGCAGGCGCAGCATGCGGGCATAGTCGACGGCGACGGCGGCGGCGGCCACGGCCAGCAGCGTCAGCAGCACGCGGGCAGTGCCGGCCTCGACGAGGACCTGCTGCAGCCGGAGCAGCGCCAGCTGACCGGCGTGGTCGGCGAGCATGGTGGAGGTGATGAGACGAGGGCGATGGATGAGGACGAGGGACGAGAGACGAGGGACGAGAGACGAGAGACGGGTGACGAGCGACGAGCGACGAGCGACAAGCGACAACGAGAACTATCTACGCACGGTTATAACAACATACACCCGGTCTTGCTCTGCCGCTCGTCGATGCCGCCTCGGGGTTGACCGGCGGGACAGACGGAGGTGCGTCTCTCCCCGTTGGTCGCGGTATAAAGACTGGACGTGGCCAGCACACGCGTCCAGGCCGTCGACACTGCAGCATCGCCGGTCGGGACGATGCTGCCGACGACCAGAGCCAGGCCTCGGTCTGTGGGGAAGGACGGAAGACGACAAACGAGGCCAACAGACGAGGTTGCACTCGGCCCCAGACCACGCCACGCTGCTCTGCCGGTCCACCCCCGCACCCGGCGGACAGGGGGGGGGGAGGGGACGCTACCCCGGATTTTGCTGCGCAGGCGGGAACGATTCCCTGTTGGGCGTGGAGGAGATGCGGAGGTGGGCGCGTGTCCTGACGTCCTGGGTCTCGGCAAATGCGAGGCAGAGGGAGAGGCAGGGGAGGTGGTGATGCTGGGAGATGGCGACGGTGAGATGCGAGGTCGCTGTTGCGATGCTGTGGGAGATGCTGTGGGAGATGCTGTGGGAGACGCTGTGGGAGACGGAAAAGACGGAAGACGACATTGCCTGACACGGTCTGACACGGTCTGTCTAGACGTGAGTCCTGGCCAGATGGATGCACGGCACAACCAGCTCGTCGTCCTGCGAGGCCAATCGCCACGTAGGATCAATCGAGGCGACGACAGCAGACCCCGCGACGCACCCCTCTCCCCGGCACTGGTCTGTTGTGTCCCAGGGATGGCATGTTAAAACGGCGTCCATCCGTTTTCTTTCTTCTCGAGGCCATCATTTCAATTTCTTTTATTTTCTTATGCACCCCCCCCCCACACACATCACCATGGGCTCCCCCAACTCCACCGACCCCCCCAAGAATGAGGCCAGCCTGGCCCAGATTGAGACGGTCGCGACGGCCGACTCGAGCCCGGCGCCGGCGCTGATCACGGCGCTGGAGGACAGCACGGGCGTGCGCGACCACTGGAAGTGCCTGGCGGCGTGCACGATGGTCTCGATGTGTCCGTTCCAGTACGGCATCGACTTTAGCATGATCGGCGGCCTGCAGGCGATGACGGGCTTCCTGGAGGTGTTTGGCTACGAGATCCCGTCGACGACGCCCGGCGAGCCGTCGACGTGGAACATTGAGACGCACCGGCAGCAGCTGATCTCGTCGCTGATGGTGCTGGGGGCGTTTGCCAGCTCGCTGCTGGCGGGGCCGATGGCGACGTACATGAGCCGGCGCATGAGCGTGTGGGTGGCGATTGTGCTGTGCTGCGTGGCCAACGTGCTGATGATGACGGCGGACTCGATCGGGCAGCTGTATGTTGGGCGGCTGCTGATCGGGCTGTCGAACGGCATGTTGATGACCTTTTCGCAGTTGTATATTCAGGTGAGGGAGGAAGAGAAGAAGAAGAAAGGAAGGGAAAAAGAAAAGAAAAAAAAGAAAAAAAGAAAAAAAGAAGACAAAAAAAAAAAAGAAAGAAGAAGACACACTGACCTCCCAGGAATGCTCCCCCGCCAAGTACCGCGGCATGATGATCTCCGGCTTCCAGGTGTGGACGTCGCTGGGCAGCCTGCTGGGCACGATAGTCAACAACTTCACGGCGCCGCTGGCGGGCCGCCGCTGCTACCTGATCCCGCTAGGCATCGTGTTCGTCGTGCCCGGGCTGCTGTTCTTCGGGCTGTTCCTGGTGCCCGAGTCGCCGCGCTGGCTGATGGACCAGGGGCACCCGGAGCAGGCGCGGCGGGCGCTGCGCTGGCTGCGGCCGTACGCGGACGCGGTGGTGGCCAAGGAGGCGGACGAGATCGAGGAGGCGCTGGCGGCGGAGAAGGCCAACGCGGGCGTGGGCTGGCGCGACCTGTTCCGCGACCCGGTCGACCGGCGGCGGACGATGATTGCGGTGGCGGCGGTGGCGACGCAGGGGGCGTCGGGGTCGATGTACATGATCAGTGAGTGGGAGGGGGGGGGGGGGGGGACAGAGAAAAAGAAGAAAGAAGAAAGAAAAAAAAAAAAAAAATACTAACAAACAGTGTACGGCACCTACTTCTTCCAGCAGGCACACATCTCCAACGCGTTCCAGAACACGTGCATCCTGTCGGCGGTGGGCGTGGTGGTGATCCTGATCAACTCGGCGATCATCACGCGCTGGGGCCGGCGGCGGGTGATGCTCACCGTGGGCATGACGATCTGCGGGTTCGCGCAGCTGTTCTCGGCCATCATCTACACGGCGCACCCGGGCACGGTGGGCACGGGCCGCGGCGTGGTGGCGTTTGCGGTGATCTACATTGTGGGCTACAACGGGCTGGTGTCGAGCTATGCGTGGCTGTCGGGCGGCGAGATGCCGTCGCAGCGGCTGCGCTCGCTGACGTTTGGGCTGGCGGCGTCGGTCGGCTTCCTGCTGGCCTGGCTGGCCTCGTTCACGGCGCCGTACTTTATCAACGGCGCCGCGCTCAACTGGGGGCCCAAGTACGGCTACCTGTGGTTCCCGTCGTGCCTGATTGCCGCGGTCTGGATCTTTTTCTTCATGCCCGAGGTCAAGGGGCGGACGCTGGAGGAGATTGACGAGATGGTGGGTGCTCGTCGGCCGTCCTCTTTCTTTTCTGTCCGTTCATATCTACTGACGACACCTCCCCCCAGTTCATGGCCAAACTCCCTGCCCGCCAGTTCCGCCAGTACCAGTGCGTCGGCCACCTCGCGCGCGGCGTCGCGGCCAAGACAGAGGACGAGTCCGAGACGGCCGCCAAGATGGCGTAGGGGGTGGGTGGTCTGGTTTTTTTGTTTGATTTTTGAATTATTCCCTTCCCATTTCAATGCGACCCTGTTCCCGCGCATGCACGCAGCCAGTAGCGGGCCTGGACGGCCCCCGACCCGTGCCCGGCCCCCCCTGTCGCGCGGTGGAGCCGCGCTGGCATTGGTCCGGCGCCGTCGCCCGCGCAGCCAATCCGCAGCGCGGACGGGCCTGTGGCCGTGTCGGCGCCAGGCCGGCCAATGGCAGGGCGGCGCGGTGTGCACCAGGCGAGGGCAGACGTGTGCCGTTGACCAGCCGAGGCCGGGCCAGGCCGCCCATCCTCGCCGTCTGGCCGCTCGCAATCTTGTTCCGCGGGGGTCCGGCCGAGGCAGTGGTCGTTGTTGTGTGGTGGTCGTGTGGTCGTGTAAAAGGAGGGCGTCCCCGGTGTCCGCGTCGTGTCTGCCTTCTCCTCGTATCTCTCGATGCTCCCTACGACTCGGACACGCCCTCCGCCGCCATGATCAACCCCGGCGTGCAGCTGGCCTGCGTCATGTGGGCGCTGGCCGCGCTGTCGCTGGTGCTCGTGGGCCTGCGGCTGTACACGCGCGTGCGCGTGGTGCGCTTTGTGGGCGCCGACGACTACATGTACGCGGCGACGGGCGCGCTGCTGCTGGCGTTTGCGGCGGCGCTGCAGGTGGCGGTGCACTACGGGCTGGGCCAGGCCTTTGTCAGTCTGAGCCTGGACCGCTCGTCGCACGCGATCCTGTGGACGTACGTGGCCAACTCGATGGCCATCGCCGGCAACGCCATGGCCAAGCTGTCGCTGGGCCTGTTCCTGCTGCGCGTCGTGCAGCTGCGCTGGCACCGCGCGGCGCTGTGGCTGCTGGTGGCCGTGACGGCGGCGACCAGTGCCGCCCTCGTCGTCGTGCTCTGGAACCAGACGACGCCGGCGCGCGCCAGCTGGGATCCCCTGCGCACGCCCGGCGTGTGGCACGTCCGCATCCAGCCGCTGAGCGTCGGCCTGGGCGCCTGGTCGAGCGCGTGCGACTTTGTGCTGGCCGCCTTTCCGTGGCTGTTCATCTGGTCGCTGCGCATGCCGCGGCGTGACAAGGTGGTGCTGGCGAGCAGCATGAGTTTGGGGGTGATGTAAGCCCCCCCCCCCCTGGAAGGATTCTTTCTTTCTTTCCCTCCCCCGCTAACCCCCAGTGCCGGCATCTGCGGCATCATCCGCACCGTCGTCCTCGCGCGCCTGCAGGTGCTCAACTACACGGGTACGTAGGCCGTGCAGGGAATCAACCGCCAAACCACTGACACTGACCCCCCCCAGTCTCCTTCGTCACCTACTTCGCCTGGGCCGGCGCCGAGATCGCCGTCGCCATGATCGGCCTCGGCATCCCCACGCTGCGCCCGCTGTACCTGCGCAGCCGCGGCCGCGCCACCACCTCCCACCACTCCGACCCGCGCCGCCAGCCCGGCGCCCGCCCCCGCCCGGCCGTCAGCCGCAGCGTCCACCGCGACGCCACCCTACCGCCCTTTACCATGTGCGTGCCGGCGGCGGCGCCCGTCCCGCTGGACGAGAAGCCGGCCGTCGACCTGGAGGGGGGAGCAGGTGTAAGAGCGGCGTCGCTCGCCCCAAGTACGACCAGCACGGTCAGCAGCCAGGACCACCACAACCACCCCCCCGACGACGACGACCACCACGCCCTCGCCGGCGGCCTGACAGCGCCGCCCGCGCGGCCGGCGCGCGTGCACGCGCGGCACGGGCACGACAGCGTGGAGGAGATCCTGGGCTTCTACGGGCAGAGCCACGGGCTGGCGGCGAGCCGGAGCCACGAGCCGATGCTGCTGGGGCGGGCACGGCGCGGCGGGCGGACACGGTGAGGGGGGCGGGGAAGAAAATAGACGGCGTCTCACGAATAGAACCAGAAGCGTACCCCACTTCCTTCATCAAGACACTTAACCCCTAATTTCGGTAAAATTTCTGAATGGTTGAGTAGTCTAGTGGTTAGGACACCGGATTTTGATAACAAGAAATTCCGGGAACCCCGGTTCGATCCCGGGCCCAACCTCTTTTTGTTGTTTGTATTTTTTTGTCTCATTCTTTCTTTTGTCTTACTCTTTTTCTTTTTGCTCTTCTTTCAAAGTTGTATTTCAAAGTTTTCTTTCCTTTTTTTTTCTTCTCTTTTCTTTTTATTCGGGCTTTATTGTCTTCCCCCGCAAACGCTGTACATAACATCAAAAATACGACACAAAAACCAAAGACACACGCCAAACGCTCACAGGGCCATCCCCCCCGCCATGCACTCCTCAAAGCTCTCGGGCAGCGCCGCCCCGTCCTCCGGCACGGCAAAGAAGGCGTCGTTGAGGTCGAGGAAGTAGCTGTCCATGGAGCCGGCGAGGCCCGGCGTGTTGGGCGCCGAGGCGAGGCGCGGCGGGGGGCCGGGATAGGCGAGGACGCCGACGGGGTCTTGCTGTTGTTGTTGGGCCTGCCCCGGCCCGGCAAAGAAGAAGCGGGCGGGCGTGGCGGACTGTGGTTGTGGCTGTGGCTCGGACCCCGGCAGCAGGCCGGTCTCGTGCAGCTGGGCGCGGACCTCGGCGAGCACGTGGCGGGTCCAGAAGAACTGGTCCATGCCCTGGAGGGTGTGCAGGCAGGCGCGGACGGCGTCGGCGGGGTCGTCGCCAGAAGAAGAACCACTGCTGTTTGCGTCTTCGCTGTCCCGTGCCAGCAAAAAGACCTGCAGGATCTCGACGACGCAGCCGGCGTCGAGGGTGACGAGGCTGCTGAGCAGGCCGGCGTCGCGCATAAAGGCGACGACGCGCAGGGCCTGGCGGGCGGCGTCGACGCAGGTGGTGGCGAAGGCGGCGTAGGCGGCGTGCTTGGCGGGGGGGAGGGCGTCGGGGGAGGCGCCTTCGCGGCCTTCCTGTGGTGTGGTGCCCGCCCGATACAGCAGAAACGGCCGCGTGGCAAAGACGACGGCGCTCCAGTAGCGCAGGTGCAGGACGGAGACGGCGCGCTGGTGGAAGGAGGCGGCGCGGGCGGCGTCGCGCAGGTGCGAGGGCATGGCGGCGTACCAGGCGCGCAGGGCGGCGAGGCCGTCGCGGACGGCGGCGACGGAGGCGGCGGGCGTGTCGTTGGACCGGTCGTAGAGCACGCCGCGCAGGCGGCGGCGGATCTGGGCCAGGTCGCCGGCGACGGGCAGGCAGTCGAGCGGCATGTACGAGCCGGGGCTGAGGATCTGCTCGCCGAGGTCGCGCGGGCGGGCGGCGGCGTGGGCGTCGGCGATGGCGGGCGGCGTGCCGTAGGCGGCGGCGACGTCGGCGTCGAGCAGGAACAGCGTGGCGTACAGGCGCACGTCGACCTGGCGCTGCAGACACGAGCGCGGCTCGAACGCGGCCGGCGCCCGCGGCGGCCGGTGCAGGCCCAGCGACAGCGCGATGCGCGCGGCCGCGCCGACGTAGACCGCCGCCGTCGTGCTGCACATGGCGCTCTGCAGCGCCAGCGCCAGCAGGCACAGCGCGCGCACGCTGTCGGCGTCGGCCGCGTCGCACAGCGCGGGCACCAGCGCCTTGGCCAGGGCGAGGTAGCGGGCGGCGGCGGCGGCGGCGGCGGCGGCGGCGTCCTCCGAGGAGGGGGGGCCTGAGGCCGCCGCCGCCTCTCTTTCACACGTCAGCGCCAGCACCGCGTACAGCGACCCCAGCAGCGCCGGCGTCGCGCTGGCCGGGTCGCCGCCGTACAGCCGGTCCAGCTCGGCGTGGAAGCGCTCGGCGGACCAGAACCAGTAGACGGACTGGATGTCGCGGAAGAAGCGCGCGACGCAGCGGTTGCAGAGGTCGCGGCGGGGGAGGAAGATCTGGGTGGGGGTTGTCGAGCCCGACCCCGAAGCCCCTCCGGACGTGGTGCCCTCCGGCGACGCCGCCGCCGCCGCCGCCGGCGTCAGCGGCGGCAGCGGCGGCGCGGCCGTCAGCGGCGGCAGCACGTCCGTCGGCGCGTCGCGCATGTCGCGCGGCTGGTGCAGGGCGCGCACGGCGGCGTGGAAGCCGTACGACGCGTCGGCGCCGATGTGGCGGTACGTGCCGCGGGCGTCGAGGCGCAGCCAGCCCAGGGCGGCGTGCAGGGCGTCGATCTCGTCGAGGAGGAGGCTGCTCGCGTCGTCGGGCTTGCGCCCGTCGGCCGTCGACGCGGGCGTCGCGCTGTCGTGGACGGAGTCGGCGGCCGACGCGGACGAGGCCGACGATCCGGCCGACGACAGACACGGCGCGTCCAACAGGACCGTGTCCTCGGCGGCGTCGGCGGCGTCGGCCTCGTACGCCGGTTCTGTCGTCGGTTCTGTCGGCGCTGCCGGAGGGGCTGCCGGTAGGGCCACCCCCGGCCCCCCCCCCTCAAACGACTGCACCACCGCCCGCAGGCTCTGCAGGTTCAGCTCGACATTCGGCAGAAAGTGCTCCAGCGCCTTGGTCATGTAGCGGAACTCCTCCTCGGACACGTGGTAGTACGGCCGCTGGCGGCGCCGCGACGGGTCCAGGTGGCACACGGCATGGATGCTGGCGCAGAAGCGGCAGGGGCCGGGGACTGGGGTCAGGAGTGTGAGTGTGTGCGTGTGCGTGTGCGTGTGCGTGTGAGTACCTACCAGGATCGACACACTGTTGGTCAGTTCCGTTCTGGTCAGCGACTCTCTCGTGGACGCACCTTTGTCTTTCTGCTCTTGCACCGGTCGCAGCTCATGGGCGCGCGGCGCTTGGTGCTCTTTGCGGCGGCGGGTGACGGCATGGTGACGATGTGATGGTTGTTGAAAAAGGAGGAGGCAAAGAGTCTGGGGAAAGAAGAAAAAAGAAAGAAGAAAAAAGAATAAAGAAAAGACCGTTCTCGGCGCGTCTCGGCAACCCTGTCGGGAGCCGGGGATGTTCTGGAGTAGTGGGTCGGGAGCAGAGAGGAGACGACGGGACACCTCGGCCAGACGGACAGACTGACAGGCGACAGAGACAGAGAGGAACTGACAGAAGAAGTCCCCGACTTACACGTCCATGCTGCTCCTCACCGCGTCTCCCCACGCCTCCCGCCTCCTCGCTCCTCCGCTCTCCTCACGCCGCCTCCCCTCACGCAGGCCTTCTCGCAACACGTCCTCTGCCCTCTGGCCGCGGACCTGCACCCCGCTCGCAACTGCCGGCCCCTGTCGCCGTCGCCTGCCACGCCCTCCCCAACGTCGCCCGCCCCAGGCGCCTTCTCCGCACTTGTCGCGCTAGCCGTCTGGGGTAGCGGGGCCCAGTCCGGGGCACGTGGGGCGCGCAAGTGCCAGGCCGGGCGCGCTGGGCCGTCCGCGGTCGTTTGTTAGTCCGGGGCGGGACTCGGCAAAAGGCTCCCGAGGGGGCGTGTACGCGTGTGCAGATGCATACCGTGGTCGCAGTGGTCTCGTCCTTGGCGACGGCCTGCACTGCCGGCTGTCGGCAGCTTGAGCCAGAGGTAGAGGGTAGAGTAGAAGTATAAGTAGAAAAGAGAAAGAAAGAAAGAGGGAAAAGAAAGAAAGAAAGAGAGAAAAGAAAGCAAAAGAAGACGTAGAGACAAATACGTCAGACAAACCGCTACAATGACCGTCACGTTCGAGCCCAAGCTGCTGATCAACGGCGAGGTAGGCCCCGTCCGCGCACCCGCCCGCCCGACCCGACTGACAGACAGCTGGTGGACGCGTCCGACAAGAAGACGTTTCCGCTGTTCAACCCGGCGAACCGCGACAAGGTGGCGGACGTGCCCGAGGCCACCGAGGCCGATGTCGACGCCGCCGTGGCCGCCGCCCAGACGGCCTTCCCCGCGTGGGCCGGCCTGGCGCCCGAGGCCCGCGGCGCCGTGATGAAGAAGTTCGCGGCGCTGCTGCTGGCGCACGCGGACGAGCTGGCGCGGCTCGAGGCCGTGTCGATGGGCCGGCCGCTGGCGCAGTACTTTGACGCGGCGGCGGCGGCGGACCATTTCGCGCACTACGCCGAGGCGTGGCCGCACATCCAGGGCCAGGCGAGCGTGCACACGGCCGGCTGCGTGACGCTGACGCTGCGCCAGCCCGTCGGCGTCGTCGCCGCCATCATCCCGTGGAACGTGCCGCTGCTGTTCTTCGCGGCCAAGGCGGCGCCCGCGCTGATCGCCGGCTGCACCGTGGTGGTCAAGTCGAGCGAGAAGGCGCCGCTGACGTCTGCGCGCGCCGCCGCCCTCGCCGTCGAGGCCGGCTTCCCGCCGGGCGTGCTGAGCGTGCTGAGCGGCCACGGCGTGCCCGCCGGCGCCGCCCTGGCCCGCCACCGCGCCGTGCGCGCGCTCTCCTTCACCGGCAGCGGCGCCACCGGCCGCCGCATCCAAGTGCTGGCCGCCGAGTCCAACCTGAAGCGCGTCACGCTCGAGCTCGGCGGCAAGTCGCCCGCCCTCGTCTTCGCCGACGCCGACATGGACCGCGCCGTGCGCGACACCGTCTACAGCATCCAGTGGAACGCCGGCCAGGTGTGCATGGCCAACGCGCGCGTCTACGTCGAGCGGCCGGCGGCCAAGGCCTTTGCCGAGGCCTTTGCCCGCCGCTTCGCCGAGTCCTCCGTCGCCGGCAACCCCCTCGACCCGGGCGTCACCCAGGGGCCCCAGGCCGACGCCGTCCAGTACGCCAACGTGCTGCGCTACATCGACGCCGGCAAGCAGCAGGGCGCCACGCTCGCCCTCGGCGGCCGCGGCACGCTCGACACCAGCGGCGGCTACTTTGTCGAGCCCACCGTGTTTGTCGACGCCCCCGAGGACGCGCCCATCATGCGCGAGGAGATCTTCGGCCCCGTCGTCTGCATCCAGACGTTCGACACCGAGGCCGAGGCCGTCGCCCGCGCCAACGACACCGAGTACGGCCTCTACGCCGCCGTCTACACCCGCGACGGCAGCCGCGCCCTGCGCGTCGCCAAGGCCCTCGAGAGCGGCTACGTCGGCATCAACTGCACCAGCCCGGCCGCCGGCCGCGACCTGCCCTTTGGCGGCTACAAGGCGTCGGGGCAGGGGCGCGAGGGCTGGCTGCACAGCATGGACAACTTTCTGGAGACCAAGAGCGTGATTATCCGGGTGGAGGAGGCGTAGGAGGCGTCGGAGGCGTAGGGGGGGACCGGGAGCATCGGGCCGAGGACCACTATATAGTCACCAGCAGCCGATCTAGTCAGTCTACTCCGTCTACTCAATCCCAACACACAACCACCATGCGCGGAACCATTGCCATCGAAGAGGCCGTGCTCGACCCCGGCGGCGCCCAGCGCATGGCCCGCGACGCCGCCGCGTTCGCGCCCCCCGGCCCGGGCCAGGCCGCCGCCGCCCACCCGCTGACCGCCGCGCTGCAGGACATCCACGGCGCGCGCCTGGCCCAGATGGACGCCGCCGGCGTCGAGTACATGCTGCTGTCGCTGACGGCGCCGGGCCCGCAGGGCGAGGCGGACGCGGCGGCGGCGCGCACCCTGGCCGCGGCCGCCAACGACTGGCTGGCGGCGCAGGCGGCGCAGGCACCGACGCGCTTCGGCGCGCTGGCGAGCCTGTCGATGCACGACGGGGAGGAGGCGGCCACGGAGCTGCGACGCGCCGTCCAGGAGCTGGGCATGCGCGGCGCGCTGCTCAACGACTTCCAGAGCGTGGCGGCGGCCGCCGACGCCGGCAGCCCCGACGGCGAGACGCGGCGGTACTACGACGAGCGCGGCTACGACGTGTTCTGGGCCGCCGTCCAGGACCTGGACGTCCCCGTCTATCTGCACCCGCGCTACGCCACCGGCCGCGACGTCGCGCCGCCGCACGGCCGCTACGCCGGCCGCGCCCACCTGCTCGGCGCCGGCGTGCAGTTCCACCTCGACCTCAGCTTCCACCTGTACGCGCTGTGCGCCGGCGGCGTGTTCGACCGCTTCCCGCGCGTCCAGGTCGTCGCCGGCCACCTGGGCGAGGGCGTGCCCTTCAACCTGTTCCGCGCCGACCACTGGTACAACAAGCCGGTCAAGCGCGCCGGCCGGCCCTCGGTGCACGACTACGGCTACTACTTCCACCACAACGTGTCCGTCACCACCTCGGGCTTCTTCTCCACGCGCGGGCTGCGCTTCTGCATCGACGAGCTGGGCGCGGACCGGTGTCTGTATGCGATTGGTGGGTTCTTTCTTTTTTATTTCTTTTTTTTTCTTTTTTTTTGATTATTTCTCTAACCCCCAGACTACCCCTACGACTCCATCCAACAGGCCCAGGACTGGTGGAAGACGGTCGACCTGCCGGCAGACCAGAAGGCAGCCGTGGCGCGGGAGAATGCCATCCGGCTGTTTAAGCTGCCGTTGGAGATTTAATCCGATAATCAAATAAATCCGTCATAATTACAGAGAATAAAAAAATAAAAATAAAAATCAAAAATCAAAAATCAAAAATCAAATAAATATATGAATCCCTACACATCCATCCGCAACACTGGCTGCGCATCCGCCACCGCCCCCCCGTACCGCGGCGCCCGCATGTCGGCCTCGGCCACGGCCTTGCCCGTCACCGGGTGCGCATAGTGGAAGGGCACGACGCGCGTGTCGGGCCACAGCATGCGCTGGTCGGCATCGACGACGGCGTCCGGGCCGAGCGGCGCCTCCGGGAACGTCGCGGTCGGAAAGGGCACGAACCCCGCCGTCTTGTGCGCCCAGCCGTGCTCGTAGTCGCCGTGCCAGAAGGGGAAGTAGCGCAGCCGCCAGATGCGCCACACGCCGTCGCGGCCGCGCACGTACTCGTTCTCGTACAGGCCGCCCTCGAACCACTGCATGACGCCGCGCGGGTGCGTCGCCGCCTCGCCCACGTGCACGCCCGCCTGCATCAGCGCGCGGAAGCGGCCGCGCGCGCGCGGGCGCCCGTCGGCGTGGCCGTAGTCGACGTCGACCACGCCCTGCATCTGCGGGTGGTCCAGCAGGAAGCCCTGCACGGGGCCGTTGCGGCCGCCGACAAACGTGCCGCCGAAGCGCTGCACGTACAGCCGGTGCGCGCCGGCCACGCCGTCGTAGCGGCCGCCCAGGAACTGCACAAACGTGTCGGGCTCGTCGGCGAACAGGTCGGCGACCTCCTGGTACAGGCACTTGTCGAGGTAGTAGCCGTACATGTAGTGCAGCTTGCGGACCTGTTCCTGGTCTTTTCTGTTAGGGCAGGACGACAAGACAGCGAGACCACCGACGCACCATCCACCCGCTGCACCTGCTTCTGCAGCGCCTCGACCGTCTTCTGGAGCTGGGCAATGTCGGTCATGTTTGACTGATTTTATTTGATTTTGGTAAATTTGATTGATTTCTTTCATTTCTTTCCTTTCCTACTGTTTCCTACTGACTCCTTTATATGACCACCACCCCCGGGAGTCTACAGCCTGTCGTCGTCGCCTCGGGACCATGCCCCCGAGTCGTCTCGACCCCAGGTTCAGGCCCAGGCCGGGCAGATCCAGATCTCCCACTTTGCGGGGAAGTCACGGGACCGCCATCGTCGCCTCCATTTCCCATCGTCGGATCCTACCCGTCGCTTCCATCACTCCTTGCCCGCCTCCCCCTTGCCCTCACCCTTGCCCTCCCCCCTCCTCTTCGCCTCCGCATCCGCCTCGGCCAGCGCCACCTGCCACGGCAGCGGCGCCGTCGCCACCTGCACGGGCCCCAGCGCGCCCGCGCGCCGCTGCTGCCACGCCTCGATCTCGTCGGCCGGCACAAAGTTGCCGTGCAGGCCGATGCGCAGCTGCAGCGGCAGGTGCACGGCGGCCAGCGGCCCGCGCGCGACGTGCAGCGCGTCGAACACCAGGATGTCGTTGCGGTGCGCGTCCAGCACGTTGAGCAGCAGCACCAGGTAGCCGTCGCCCTCGGCCGTCGACCCGGGGCGCGGCACGAACACGGGCTCCTGGAACGTGCAGGTCGGGCCGGCGAACCACTCGTCGCGGAAGGGCCGGCCGTCGTCGGTGCGGGCCTCCCAGTCATAGTGGCCCACGACATTGAACAAGCCGCCCGCCGGCGGCCCGCACCGCTCCAGGTCGTACGGCCGGCTCGGGTCGATCTGCAGCTGCCAAAAGTGCCGGTACGGCCGCGCCACAAAGCGGTCGTCGATGCGCGAGAACTCGCCGTTGAGCCCGTACCGCCGCACCGGCTCGACCCACGACCCGGAGGCGGCCGCTGGGTCGAACTCCCAGCGCAGCGTGTCCGACCGCAGCATCGGCCGCTTGGCCGGCCGTGCCACCGGCTCGCCGGGCTTCGCCGGCGGCCACCAGAAGAAGACGTTGCCGTCGGCGACGGTCAGGTCGACGACGATGCGGCCCTCGGGCGTCTCGTACGCGCCGGCCACGTGGCCGTGGAAGGCGTTGGTCGAGCGCAGCCACACAATGTCGCGGGCGCCCGTCTGGCTCGGCCGCCGCGGCACGATGCCGTACCACTGGTCCTCGTCCGGGTCCCAGGCCCAGTGGTCGCCGCCGGCGCGCATGCGGGCCAGGTCCGCCTTGAGCGGCGTCATCGGCAGCACCAGCCAGTGCGCCGTCAGCGCCGCGTCGTGGATCATGCCGCAGAACGGCGCCGTGTACCACGCCTCCTCCGTCTTGCGCCCCGTCGCGCCGTCAAACGTCCACACGGCCAGCGCCCGCGACGCGTCGTGCGCGTCGCCGCCCGCCGCGTACGCAAACGCCACCATCTCGCCCGTCGCCGCGTCCACCTTGGGGTGCGCCGTGAAGCACGGCACCGCCGCCAGCTGGCCCTCAAAGTCGTAGCGCCCCAGCGTCGCCAGCGTGCCCGGGTCCAGCGCAAACGGCGGGCCGTCCTCCTTGCTCGCCAGCAGCACGCCGCGCCAGAACACCACGTTTGTGTTCGCCACCGTCCGCAGCACCCCGCGCACCGTCGCGCTGTCCGTGAACGGGTTGCGGTACCGCCCAAACAGCGCCCGCCGCGCCGCCGTCTCCGCCCGCAGCCGGTCCGTCTGCACGTACCGCTGCTTCCAGTCCACCTGCCCGTCCGCGAACCGGAACGCGCTCACCGACCCGTCGCCGCTGAACTGCACGTCGTCCTCGAACACCGGCGGGAACCGCGGGTCCGGCTGCACCCGGTAGAACGTGCCGCGCAGGTCCCGCGGCAGCGTCCCTGTCGTCTCCAGCGCCAGCACATCCCCCTCCACCCGGCTCGGCCGCAGCGGGCCCTGGAACGCCACCGTGCGCGGGAACTGCACCTGCTCGCCCGTGTTGCGCCCGTCGCGGTACGCCGGCTGCACCTCGGGCAGGAGAGCGTAAGCGTGGGCCATGGTGTCGGTGGTCGTTGCAGAGAAAGTTGGGAGAAAGTGGTTGTAGATCATTGCTTGTTGATTCTATCCATAACGGCCTCCTTTTTATGCTCCAGCCTCGTACTCCCTCGGCACGATGCACCCGACAACGCCTGCCGTGCCGGGCCACGTGCATCCAACGGCTCTACTTGGCCTTCTACTTCGCCTTCACCTTCAGCACCGCCTTGCCAAAGTTCTTGCCCTGCAGCATCCCCACAAAGCCCTCGGCCGCGTTCTCAATGCCCTCCGTCACCGACAGCTTGGCCTTGAGGCTGCCCTCGTGCAGCCACTGCTGGAAGTCCTCCTGCTGCTTGGCGTAGTACTTGGCCCCGAACGCCGGGCTGAACACCAGGAACCCGCGCATCGTCAGCTGCTGCGTGATCAGCTTGTCCAGGCCCTTGATGCCCTTCTTCTTCTCGTCCGGCGTGTTGTACTCGGCGATCTGGAGGTTAGCGACAGTCAAAAGACAGACACAACTGACAAAACAGAGAGACAGAAACTCACCATCCCGCACACCGGAATCCGCCCGCCCACGTTCAGGTGCTGCAGCGCCGCCTCCAGGTGCTCGCCGCCCACGTTCTCAAAGTAGATGTCCAGCCCCTGCGGCGCCAGCCGCTTCAGCGCGTCCGCCGGCGCCTCCTTCTTGTAGTTGAAGCCGCCGTCAAAGCCCAGCTCGTCCACAATGTACGCCAGCTTCTCGTCCGAGCCCACCGAGCCCAGCACCGTCAGCCCCAGCCGCTTGCCCAGCTGGCCCACGATCTGGCCCACCGCGCCCGCCGCCGAGCTCACAAACAGCGTCTCGCCCGCCTTGGGCTGCCCGATCTCCAGCAGCCCCGAGTACGCCGTCAGCCCCGGCATCCCCAGCACGCCCAGCCACAGCCCCTCGTCCAGCCCGTGCGGGTTCGCAATCTTGCGCACCGACGGCGTCCCGCGCCGCTCCATGTCCGCCGCCGTCAGCCGCGCGTACTCGGCAATCGGCGCGTACGCCTTGACCAGGTCGCCCGCCTGGAAGTCCTTCGTCCCGGACTTGACCACCCGCGCCACCGTGTCGTTGCTCACCG
Organism: Ceratocystiopsis minuta; assembly: GCA_001676865.1. Taxonomy (NCBI): domain Eukaryota; kingdom Fungi; phylum Ascomycota; class Sordariomycetes; order Ophiostomatales; family Ophiostomataceae; genus Ceratocystiopsis; species Ceratocystiopsis minuta. Next base: position 13,127 of record LZPB01000152.1, on the reverse strand, counting down.
CCGTGTTCGTCTCCATCAGGAAGTACGACTTCGTCTTGGTCTTGTCGCGCATGGCCCCCCGCAGGTACGGGTCGAACGACGCATACAGGATCTCCAGCACCACGCCGCCCTCCGGCGCATCCGCCTCCAGATCCAGCGGCCGGTCCTCCACCACCAGGTCCTGGCCCGGCACCGGCAGCCCCTCGGGCACCTTCTTGTAGATGAGCGTGCGGTTGGCGACCATGTTGAATTGAAAAGGAGGTAGGTGTAGTATGGTTCGGGCGTGTTCTGTTGTGTGTCTGTGTCTTGTGTCTTGTCAGTACCGCAGCAGAGCTCACCTTTATACCCTCGCTTGATTTATAATACGCAAAACCGATCATCGACATCATCGTACAGTGCGCGCACAGTGCATGAATGGTATGGAATCTTTTGCAAAGGTATCTAGAAAAAGGCCGCCGCCGAGCCTCGGCACAGATCACATGATCACCTCGTTGGACACGTCCTATCGTCGTTAGCATGCAGTCTCTGTTTGTCTCTCGGCGCCTCTCGGCCGGACTCTGGCGACTTACCCGCTTCAGCTCCTTGAACGGCAGGCACACGCAGTTCTGCACGCGCACCTCGTCGCCCACGCCGCACTCCTTGCCCAGGATGGTGATCGACTGCACCTTGACGCCATTCTTAATGATGCTGGTGCTGTGGCTGGTCACCGGCGTGGGCGTGCCCTCGACCCGCGCCCAGGCGCCCACGCGGCTGTTCCAGCCGATGATGGCGTACAGCACGCACGCGTCGTGCTTGATCTCCGAGTCCTCCAGCACAATGGCCTCCTTGATGCGCGCGCCCGGCCCCACCGTCGCGCGCGGCCCGATCGACACGTTGGGCCCCAGCTTGGCGGTCGGGTCCACGTGCGCGGTCGGGTGGATGAAGACGGGCTGCAGGATGTTGGGCCCCGGCTTGGCCAGCTCCGGCGACCCGTTCTGCCACGCCTTCTGCAGGTACAGCGCGTTGGCCGGCACGGCCGAGCCGGCCGTCTTGATCTGGCGCCAGAAGTCCTTGGTCTCGTACACAAAGAACTCCTTGCTGTCGGCCATGTCCGACAGGATGTCCTGCTCCAGGCGGATCACCTCGTTGGCCGTCTCGTCGTCGTCGTCGGCGTAGTCGATGAAGCTGCTCTGCAGGTTGTCAGACGACGGGTACGACACCAGGCGCGACGGGCGGTCGGCGCGGCGCTTAATCGCGGTCCGGATCGACGGGAAGATGGCCTCGGTGCTGAACAGGTAGACGCCGCAGTTGATCAGGTTCGAGATGTAGCTCTCCGGCTTTTCGACGTAGTGCAGCACGCGGCGCGTGTGGCTGTCGGACACGATGCAGCCAAAGCTGGACGCCGCGTCCTCGGCCACGCGCGTGCCCAGGATCACCGCCTCGGCGTCCTTCTCGATGAACGTCTTGAGCATCTCGTTGAGCGGGAACGAGCAGCACACGTCCGAGTTGAGCACAAACAGCCGCTCGGGGCGGCCCTTGAGGATCGCGTCGCGGAAGTGGTACAGGCCGCCGGCCGTGCCCAGCGCCTGGTACTCGCGCAGGTACTTGATCGACAGGTTGGGGAAGCTGGCCGACGCGTCCTTGATGAAGTCGCGGAACACCGACTCGTCGTAGTAGCCGATCAGGTACACCTCGTGGATCGACGGCACCTTCTCGACGGCCGTCAGGCAGTGCCAGATGATGGGGTGGCCGGCCACGTCGAACAGGGGCTGTTGAGCGGTCAGACGAAGAAACGGTCAGGCGGGAGAAGAGCGGGAGAACGAGCACCCACCTTGGGAACGTCCAGCGAGAGCGGGCGGAAACGCGTGCCACGAGACGAGCCGCCGACCTGAGCATGTTAGCCGCCAGACGCACAAGGGAGAGGGAGAGAGGATGGAAGGCAAAGCCCACCAGGATGACGGCCTTGGTGACGGCACCGAGGCCGTTGGGCTTTTCGCGGCGGGGAATCTGCAGCGACATTTCGAAGGCGGTAGAGAGAGAAGAGGGACAGAAATACGATTAGGAGCGAGAGCGGCAATAGACAAGCACAATGCACAGAAGGGAACAATGGAAGCGATGGGAAAGACGAGGCCTCGACGCAGATCCAAAAACAGAAAAAGAGACCGACTTGTCCTCCCTGAGCCCTGACGCCTAAAGCGGGGTTGCCCTTTCAGGCGACGTGGTGGAACGCGAAGGGGGGGCAACCAATGACGCGCTTTCGCCCCCTGGGCGGGTGGGGACCCGGGCAGCGCTCGCGGCCTAGATGGGTGCGGTTAGGCATTGGCGGGCGCGCCCGCCTGGTTCCTTAACAGCGGCTATCCCGCCTGCGAGCGCCGTCCGAGCGACAACCGACTTCACTCGCGAGCAGGCCCGGGGGGGCATTGTCTGCGCTCGCGGCGCGCGCGTCTTCTTCACTCGTTTGTCTGTTTGTCTATAAGAGCGCTCTCCGGGAGTCAGACGTCGCTCCTCCGTCGTCCTTTCCTCTCCCCATCCTTCTCATCCCCCGTGCTCTCTCCCCGTCTTCATCGTCCAAGTGCAGTTTCGCATCGACGTCTTGTTTACTTGCACGCCCTCCTCCCAGCATGGTCTCTTCGGTCATCTCCTCTGTCAAACAAGAGGTCATGCCGTCGTCGACGTCCACGTCTGGGACCTCCTCCTCCGGCCCAACGGTGTTGCCGCAAGCCACCCGCGGCATGAGCGTCTCCCAGCTGCTTGCCCACCGCCTGTCGCGGTCGGATGCCCGTACGTCTCTGCCTAGGATGCACACTCCTCTCTGGCTCCCACTAACCGTCTCACAGCTAGCGTGGACACCCGCCGCGCCCAGGCCGTGGCGCCCGTAATCGACGACCACGGCGACGAGGCTGGGAACGACGAGCCCGTTCTTATGGAGGTTCGGAACATCAAGCCCCAGCCCGGGTCTGACGAGGTGCCCCTCAGCAGTGTCCCCATGATGCCGAGCGCCCGCCGCCCCCGGATGAACGGCCGTGGCCGTGCTGCTGCTGCTGCCGCCGGCGCCGTCGAGAGCCCCGGCCGCCCCGGCCGCGCAGGACCGGCGGCCAACAACGTCAGCTTCGTGACGACCAGCTTCACGGCCATCGGCGACAAGGTCAAGGAGCTGAACGACACGCTGGGCGAGCTGCAGTCGCTGGGCATCCAGCACGTGGCCAACCTGCCGGAGCTGGTGCTGGTCGGCGACCAGTCGGCCGGCAAGTCGAGCCTGATGTCGAGCTTCTCCGGGATCGTGCTGCCGCGCAGCGAGGGCGCCTGCACGCGCTGCCCCGTGCACATCCGGCTGTCGGGCGCCGCGTCGGCCGTGGCGGCCACGCCGGCCGCCACCGCGTGGTCGTGCCGCGTGTCCCTCCAGGAGGACTACTCGTACCGGCCGCCGGCCCACGTCACGCGGGCCAACCCGTTCGGCCCCTGGTTCGAGAAGCGCCGCGACGTCAAGGAGTTTGCCACGCTCACCGACCCGGCCCAGATCGAGGACACGCTGCGCTGGGCCCAGATCGCCACGCTCAACCCCGGCCGCCCGCACTCGCTGTACAAGCCCGGCACCGGCGACATCTGGCGGCGCTACCACCGGTCGGCAGCGGCGGCGGCGGCGGCGGCGGCGGACGGCGGCGGCGACGACGGGGCCAGCGCCGGCGCGTCGGACCGCGACGGCCGCGACCTCGCGTTCCCGGCCGACCACGAGGCCGCCTTCTCGCCCAACACGGTGGCGCTGGACGTGCTGGCGCCCGGCATGCCGGACCTCAGCTTCTACGACCTGCCCGGCGTGTTCACCAGCGCCAAGCGCGACGAGGACCAGTACCTGGTGCGCGTGGTCGAGAACCTGACGGCCAAGTACATCGCCCACGAGCAGGCCGTCATCCTCTGGGCCGTGCCCATGAACGCCGACCCCGAGACGTCGTCGACCTTCAGCATCATCCGCGCCCAGAAGGCCCAGGCCCGCACCATCGGCATCATGACCAAGGCCGACCTGCTGCCGCCCAACCCCGGCGCCGAGGCCCAGTGGCTGGCCATGCTGCGCGGCGAGCAGCACCGCGTCGGCCACGGCTACTTCCTGACCGCCCGGCCCACCGCCGCCCACGACCTGCCGCCCCCGGACGAGGCCGCGTCCCAGCAGCAGTCGCCGCCGCCGCCGCCGCCGCCGCGGGCCGCCGCCCACGGAGGCGGCCCGGCCCCGGCCACGCCGCACGCCGCCGACGAGCTCGAGCGCCAGGGCGCCTTTGAGGAGTCCTTCTTCAACCGCCAGCGCCAGGGCCTGGCCAGCCGCGAGTGGCGCCCGTGCTTCCGCGAGTTCGACGACCGCTGCGGCGTCACGCGCCTGGTCTCGTTCATGTCGCAGCAGCTGGGCTATGAGTTTGCCAAGTGGTGCGTCTTCTGCTTTTCCGCGTCTTGTGTCTCGTCTTCTTCTGTGTACTGACCGCCCAGCCTGCCCTCCATCAAGGAGAAAGTCAGCGACAAGCTGCTCGACGTCAACGACGAGCTCGCCAACTTCCCCGACCTGCCCGACAACCCCGAGCTCGAGGTGCGCCGCAGCCTGGCCGAGTTCGCCAGCACCGTCGCGCCCACGCTCGAGGGCCCCCAGCTCAACGCCCAGCTCAACGACCTGCTCGAGCAGTTCCACAACGCCATCCTGAACATGAAGCCCAAGTACCTCGTCAAGGACCCGGTGCTGGCCAACGGACGCAGCAATGGCCACCCCCGGAACCCCCACGGCCCCGGCCACGGCCCCGGCCACGCCCGCATCGACCTCACCCGCGACGACGACTCTGCCAGCCAGCGCAGCGTCTCCGTCCAGCCTACGCCGCGCCGCCGCCGCCACGCCGACTTCCTCGACGGCCACGCCGACATCGCCGCCGCCGCCGGCCCGGAGACGCCCTCCAAGCGCGCCCGCGCCGCCGCCGCCTTCGGCTCCGGCTCCGGCTCCGCCTCGCCGCTGCCGCTGCTGCTGCACGCCGACCCGCTGCCCGGCGGCGCGCCCAACGCCAACGGCGCCGTCGACACGCGCTCGCTGGCCACCGTGCGCGACATCATCCGCGCCAAGAGCAACCCGGGCATGCCCGACATCGTCACCGACCTCGTGTACAACGCCCTCTGCACCGAGGCCGTGCGCCCCTGGAGCGGCCCGCTGCAGGCCCTCGTCGACCGCTTCGCCCGCGCCCTCGACGCCACCCTGCACGCCCTGCTGCTGCACGCCCTCGGCGGCCTGCAGGCCCGCCTCGTCTTCGCCCGCGCCACCGCCGCCCTGCGCCAGTTCCTCGCCGCCCGCATCGACCGCCTGCGCGCCGACCTGCTCGGCCTGCACCGCCTCGAGACCCGCCGCTTCTACACCCTCGACGCCGCCAGCCTGCGCCGCCGCGTCGACGCCGAGACCAAGATGCTGCTGCGCCACCGCCACTACCACCGCATGCGCGCCTACCTCGGCATCGAGGACGAGCACGACCCCCGCGTCCGGCCCCCCAGCGACTGGGACCTCATGGCCGACGAGGAGCGCAAGCTCGAGACCGCCCGCATGGCCCAGGAGGCCGCCAAGCTCGGCCCCGACCCCTACAAGATCGAGCTCGACGTCTGCGCCTACGTCCGCGGCTACTACCTCACCGCCGCCATGCGCTTCGTCGACACCTGCACCCTGCACATCGTCTCCGGCCTCGTCCCCGACGTCACCGAGACCCTCTCGCGCCTCTACCTCGACCAGCACCTCGGCCTCGTCGATAATCACGCCGCCCGCCCAGACCTGTTCCAGGAACTCATGGCCGAGGACCCGGCCACCGCCGCCCGCCGCGAGACCCTCAAGGAGGACCGCCGCCGCTTCCAGCGCACCATGGAGTCCATCGAGCGCCTGGAGAGCTCCAGCCAGATCGGCCAGCAGAGCCAGGACCAGGGTGTCTGAGGCATCCGTGTTGAACGGGAGGTTTTTGTTTCTCTGTATCGGTCGTGTAGTCGTTGGTCACATGCCGGCGCAAGTCGCTGTACATCAGTAAGAACAGGACGGGACACGCATCACAGGCACATGATAAAACGTAAAATGGTAGATAGCGGGAGAAACGAGAAAAACAAAAGCAATTTCATCAGAACAAACGACGTGAGGGTAACAAGCAAGGAGACCGCATCACTCCTCAAAATTCAGTCCAAACCATTTCCATCGCCTGCAGGAACAGAACAGAAGAATAGAGAAACACAAGAGGCTCAAAACAGAATATGAGCGCTGAAGGGAAGGCCGGCCACTCCAGAGATGCAAGGAAAAATAGAACAACGCCTACCCGCTAGCGGTCCATTACACAAAATGACAATACAACGACGGAGAAAAGAAAAGAAACCAACGACAACCTGATACCATGCCCCCGGCTTGAGGACAATAGTAACGTGTACTGTTAGGAATGCGGCGAGACACCGGGCGTCCATTATTGCTCTTCGTGGAGGAGGGTCTGAACAGCGTGGGCGTTAAGAAGCTTCCTTTTCCCGAGCTCCTCCCGCGGCACGCCGTCGCGGACAGCGCCAAAGTCGAAGATCTAGACGGGACGGGTTAGCAGATGAACACGATACTGATCAACCAAAACATCAGAACGCACCTCCACGTAGGTCAAGTTCTCCCGTTGGACGGCGGCCACACACCGCCGCTCGTCAAACTTGACCTGCCAGACATTCCGCAGGTCCGTCAGCAGGTCCTGCAGACACTCGCCCGTCTGCACGTTCCACATCTTGACCGTCTTTTCGCTGCCCGAGATCACCTTGCGGCCATCGTGCTGGAAGCAGGTGATGGCCCCGGTATGCGCCGTGAGCGTGTTCTTACACCGGCCCGTCTCCGGATCCCACACCCGCAGCGTGCTGTCCGCCGCCGCTGAAACGAGCTTCTCGTCGCGCAAGTCGAGCAGCCCGACAAGAAGCGCATGGCCCTCCAGCGTGTGCAGACACGTGCCCGTGTCCAGGTCCCAGATCTTGACCAGCGAGTCCATCGAGCCCGAGATGCACCGGTTGCGCTCCACGTCCAGCACCACGCTGTACACGCGCTGGGTGTGCCCAGTCAGCACGTGGAGGGACTCGCCCGTGCTGATGCGCCACACACGCACGGTGCTGTCGTAGCTGCCCGACACCAGAATGTCGCCGTGGGCCGCCACCGAACGCACAGAACTGGTGTGGCCCGACAAGATGCGGATAAAGTACGGACAATCCGAGTCGTTTGCCGGCGGGCCCGTCTGGATGTAGCGCCGCGAGCCCGGCTCGGGCAGCCGCCAGACACGCAGCTGGTTGTCGCGCGAGCCGGTGATGATCAGTGGCTTCGGCGGCATCATGACCGGCTTGCCGTCCTCAAACTTGCCCGTCTTGGTCGGCATGAGGATCTGCAGACAACGCACGGTCGATGTGTGGCCATAGAACACCTGAGTGCAGAGACCTTTATCAATGTCCCAAACCCGCACGGAGCGGTCGGTGCTGCCCGACACAAGAACATTGCCTTCGTACTGAAGCGCCCAGACGCCGCCCTCGTGGCCCTCGAGCTTCTTCAGCAGATTGCCCGTCTTGGTGTCGTAGACATGGATGAGCGTGTCGTCGCTGCCCGTGATGATCTTGTCGTCGTCAAACTGCAGACAGGTAATCACATGTCTGGGGTGGGCTGTGAAAGCCACGTGCTGCGGCTTGACCTTGCCACTTGTCCAGCTTTGCCGGATCATGTAGTGGCGCCGGTACAGAGACTTGAACAGGTGCAGCTTCCGCAGGCTCGGGAGACCGATCTGCGGATCCGGCACGGCGAGCGCCGCGGCGCTGGCGGCGGACATGGGGCCCTCGGACTTGTGGATCTGCGGCCACCGCGCTGTCTTATCGTCGCGGTGAGCTTCCTGGGCGCTGGCCCGCCGCTTCGAACGCTCGGCGCTGCTGGAGTAGGCCACAAAGCCACGCTTCCGCTTCGAGGTCCGGACACGGGGCGCGGGCTCCGCAGCGGGCAGCGACAGTCGGAGCTCCGCCTCGGTGGACGTCATGCGGTTCCGCAGACTCAAGTCGACCTCGCACCCGTCCACGCCGGCCGGGTCTTGCCAGCCCCAGCCCTGTGTGATGGCGCGTTGCAGCTCGCCATTGGTAATGACAAAACCGTCCTGGTCAAACAGCTCCTTCCATCCCGTCTCGTTGCTGTCGACAATGTTCCGCCAGTGTTTCGAAACCTGGGCCGCGCGGCAGAGGTCGCGGTGGTCGAGGTAGGAGAGGATGTGCAGGCTGAGCTCGAGAGGAAGCTGCTTGAAAAAGTCGCATTTCAAGGCCGGGTTGACGACGCCGGCCACCATGTGGAGGGTCTTTCGCGTGCACCGGCGAAGAAACTGGTACATCATGAAGGTCTTCATCTCGTTCGGCATCGCATCGAACCGTTCCAGCATAGAGCGCGTTTCGTAGGCACTGGTCATGGGAGACGGCCCACCCCGCGTGGCACTGCCTCTTTGCAGAGAGAAGGAGTCCTGCGGCGCCGAGAACACGGCAAAGTCAGAGTCCTCTGTCGACTGCGTCTCGTTGAGCCAGGTATCCTTGTGGACCAGTTTCTGGGTGCAGGATGCCGAGTCGTCGAGCTCATCGACATCGTCGTCGGGCAAGTTGGACGGCGGCGGGGCCGAGGAGAGCGTGGGAGAGAGTCGCGGACTGGGGAGGCTCGCGTCAAGAACGCCCACGTTGCCGAGGACGCGCGGCGGCACAGCGCGTGCAGCGGGGTGGGGAGAGTCCTCCAGGTCGGCAAACGGCTCGGCGTACGCATCCATGACAGGAGGCGTGGCAACGTTGTTGCTAAACACGGTTTGCGAGTCGCTGCCCACCGGACTGGCCGCGTCGTAGATGGGCGCCGAGGTCGACTGCATCGATCGGAAGTCGTCCCTGTCGGGATCCGTGTCGTTGGGCTCGCTCGGTTGCTCGGCCCGCGCAGCGTGGAAGCGCGTGGCGCGGTCGGTCGCGCTGGGGCCCTGTCCATCAGGCGTAGCAAGATACGAGGACTGTGCCGGCTCCGTCCTTGCCGATCTGTGGAGTTCACGCGCCTCCCTTGCCGAACCCGCGCCAAGGCGCTGGAGCTTGTCCGAGACGGCGGCCGTGATGGTCGTCCCCGTCTGGGAAGCGCGAGAGAGCTTTTTCGCGGCAGCGGAACTGGAGGGCGACGCGGCCGCAGAGACCGACCTAGCGGATCGCCGCACGGCGTTGTCCGCCACGGACGGCTTGGAAGGCCGTGGGAAGGACGTCTCGAGCAAAGAACGCTCGGCGTCTGGGTCCGCCTTCACGCGGCCAGCAGGCTCGCGGCTCTCGGCACGCTGCCGGGCCCGCCGCGAGAAGGAGGAGACGACGGGCGGCAGCGGCTCCTCTTGGCTGCGCGTGGCCGAAGAGGGTTTGGGGGAGTGGCCAACGGGCATCAAGGGATCGGCTTCGGCAAAGTCGAGGTCAAAACTGAACTGGGAGAGCTCGGGGGGCGTGGGCCTGGTGGCCAGCGGGTACTCCTTCGCGTCTCGCGAATGGAGCGGCTGAAGGTCACGGACAAACACTGGCGGATAGGAGCGCTTGGTCGTGGTGGTGGTTGTGATGGTTTTGGTCTCGACGCACTCGGCCACTTCAAACTGGAGGCGCGGGCCGCGAGACGTGTCGACATCGGCGGACTCGTCCCAGTTGACCGACACGGTTTGGTTGGACCGGGGCCGGGTCACCTCGGTGGTCTTTTGTGCGGAAGGAAGGTTGGCCATGGCGAGAGAGAGTGAGAGAGAGTGAGAGAGAGTGAAAGAGAGGATGTTGGAATGCAGTTTGTTCAAACGATGGATGTAGACCAAACAAGAGAACGAGCGCGAGAACAGAGCGGTTGTGTGTGGTGATCTGACCGCGTTAGTCTGAAAGACGGAGGAGAGGGATGGATGGCAAGAAGGGAACGACGAACCGATGACAACTCGCGTCTGCGGAGGGTGACGGGCGGGGTCTTCTGCCTCGAGAGAGTCGAAGAAAAAAAGCAGAGAGGGTGTGTGCTGGCGTCTGCTTCAAGAACGTAGGGCCGGTGTGCTCAGCATGATCGGGACGGCTCCATCAGGGTGTGCGCGTGCAGGATTCGAAAGGGTGCCCAACAAACGAGAGAGGTGTGGACAGGGCCGAAATGAGGCAGCAAAGGCAGCAGAGAGCGGAAAGAAGGGCGTCAGAATGAGCGCGGCGAGTGCGGAGAGCGACGATGAGCACGAAGAGGGACGATAAAAAACAGGGAAGACGGGGCGTGCATGAACCAGTCGGCAGTGGGAAAACGCACAGCCAGCAGGGGGACGTGGACTGCACAGATGTGCAATGGCCTGCGGTGGTGGTGTTCTGTTGTGGTGGTGGTGGTGGTGGTGGTGGACGGCAGGACGGGCAGGAACCGAGTGTGGGAAATCTCCACGACCGCTGCCTCTCTCCTGACCGTGACCGCTCAGGTGTGGAGACGGGTCACGTGCACAGCGGCGGGCGTTACGGCGGGACTTGTTTGCCTGTTTTCTTTCCTTGCTTCCTTTTCTTTCGCATCTTACAAAGGGCGACACTTCATTTCGGAGAGGGGCTTGTGCTATTTTCCGCGGGCGTCTTGCTCCTTCTTGTTCTGGCGTGTGCCGTGCGCGGGCCTGCATGCAGCATGCAGTTTCCCTTCCGAGCGGGCGGGCGTAAGATACGTGCGTGCCTGTTTGGGCGCCTGCGCCGGGTCGCAACCCCCTAAAAGGGGGGGGGGCTCCGGCAATTAGAGCCTGGATTTCAAAGGGGAGGGGAGGGGAGTTTTCAACGGAGCCGCGGCGGGAAAAACTTCTTTCGCCCAAACCCCACTTTGCCACTGCAGGCCTGCCATGGGCCGCCCGGGGCGGTGTGCGACCCCCTTGCCGGAGCCTATTACGCGCCAGAGGCAGCGGTCACGACGCGTTGCTGCTGCGAAGGCCTTCAAGCCCTTGACTCCCGGCCCTTGCATCGGATGCGGCGAAGCACAGGAAGACAAAGCAGGTTTACTGAAGTCGCCGCTGTTCGCACGGATGCATGGACAGAGCGGCTGCCTCGCGGTGTTGCCGGCGACACGTTCTCGTGGGCGGCCTGGCAAGGCTGAAAAGTATTTTCCTTTGTCCTGCCGGACCCTGTCCTCGGTGCGAAACCCGTCCTTGAAAGCCGTCCGTGTCCCCGGGTATTGTATATGCTGCAGTTTGTAAATCCCATCGTCGCCTGTCGACCGCCGTCGCTTCTCTCCCTCGCAACGGCTACCCAAACGCCGCGTCCAGGGCCGCCCACACCTCGCGCAGCCGCGCGGGCTCCGCGTCGGCGTCGTCTGTGCCTGTTTTCTCTTTCTCCATCTGTGCCGTCTTGTCGCCGGTGCTGGTGCCGCCGCCGCCGCCGCCGCCGCCGCCGCCGCCGCCCACGCTCGTGAGCCCGACCAGCGTCTTGCGCACGCCGTCCGTGGCCTCGTGCAGCGCCCGCGTCTCGTTGCGCGTCTGCTCCAGCTGGCTCTGCAGCATGGCGATCAGCGCCTCGCGCGTCTGGTGCGGCCGCCACTCGTTGATCAGGTGGTGCATGTTGTAGAAGATGGTCTGCAGGTCGTCGAGCTTGGCGGCGGCGTCGGCCGGGCTGACGGCCAGGATGCCCGTCAGCTCGAGGAAGTTGAGCAGCAGCGACTTGGACAGCTTGCGCAGCGCAAACACCCGGCTGGCGTACGCGTCCTTCTCGGCCGCGTCCGCCGGCAGCGGCGCGCCCAGCCGCGTCAGGCCCTGCTCCTCCAGCGTCGGGAGGCGATCGCTCAGCTGGGAGTATTAGAAAGAGCTTCCTCGAAAGAAGAGGAAGAGAGAGAGACGTACCTCGTGCAACTGCCCAAAGATCCGCCACCGCCCGCTCGGCGGCAGCGGCGGCGGCTGCAGAAACGCCAGGTCCTCAGGCACGTCGGGCACCACGGCCGGCGCCGGCAGCCGCGTGCCCGTCTCGGCCTCGTGCGCGCGGCGCAGCGCCTGCAGCCGCGACACGTTCTCGTCGGTGAACTGCTGCCAGAGGTAGGCCGGCGGCTTCGGGTACGGCTCGAGCGCGCCGGCGCTGTCATCGCGGTCAGCCATGGCTCCGGGGGGAGGGCGTTCCGCTTGGCGTCGGGGCCTAAATGGACGCTTCTGCTCGTTGTCCGATGTTCCAAAGCTGCAAGAAAGAAAGAAAGACGGAGAAAGCAGGTCGTCGAGGCAGAACCGGCCGGGCCTTTGTCCGCGGGGGTGTGGCTGAAGCTCTGTCGGTGTGGCGCTGTAGCGCTGTAGCGCTGGAATAGTGGACGACAGGGGCCGTTGCCAGCAACTCCACGCAGCAAAACAACCCTTCACCACGGCACGAAGCGTCTCGATCCTCACAGGGGGTGCAGACGACAGCAGAGACGTTTTCATTGGAAGGAGCTCCTCCAGCCCGTCTTGTCGGCTTTTTCTCCCATCTCAAACCCTCGTCTACGACCATCCCTCCCACCCTTCCACCCTCCATCCCTCTACCCTCTACCCTCTCTTCTCCCTCGACCGCCTCCATGGCCGATGCGCGCGCCCTCCTCCGCCAGCAGCGCGCCGCGCGCCGCGTCAACCACCCCTACGCCGTCTACTCGGACGCGGGGAAGCTGTCCTGCGCCGTGTGCCGCGAGGCGGTACGCCCCGAGGCCGCGTGGGCAGACCACCTGCGCGGCGTCGGGCACCGCCAGAACGCGCGCATCCACGAGACGGGCCGCAAGCCAGCAGCGGCGGCAGCGGCGGCAGCGGCGGCGGCCAGCGCACCCGGCGGCGACCTCGCATCCAAACCCTCGCTGGCCCAGCCACAGCCACAGGCCCAAAAACGGAAACACCAGGACGCCGCCGCCGACGACGACGTCGACATGGACAGCGATGAAGACGCCGCTGACGGCGACGACGGCGACGGAAGCGACGGCGCACGGCGGAAGCGAAACCGGTCCGATAAGGAGGCTACCGGCGGTGGCGGCGGCAGCAGCACGACGGCGGCTGCGCCAAGAACGGCACCACCACCGCCGCCGCCGCCGCCGCGACGCACACCGCCCCTGGCCACCACGCCGGCCGGCGCGGGCCGCCGCACGTCGGGCACGCCGCAGCAGGGCGTCGAGCTGCAGATCCCGTCGCGGCCGGCGACGCCCACGGCCCTGCGCAACGGCGGCGGCGGCGGCG